>QVAJ01000239.1:777495-800371 GCA_003546035.1 Mixornis gularis
GGTCCTCTGGGAATCCAGTGGCTAAGGGCTGCCCAAATCCCAGATTCTATCCAGGTGAGAATTCCTGGCTCCTCCCCCCTGGGCGGAGCATCTCACAATGGGATGGTGAGTGATGCAGAAGAGTCTTGAGGGCCCATTAGCGAGAGATCACTCCCAGAGGCAGTTATCTATGAGTCATACAGTAAGGCATCTGATGAACCATTAACAGAAGATAGCCCAGGGGGAGGGGGTCTGGGAAACACTCCTCCAACAATTGGATTCAACAGTTCGTGAAGATGGTGATGGAATACTTTTGCATATTCTATACTACAACCCAGGACACACAAGTTTCTTGGCTTACAAACACACAACATGAAAAAAATACAATATTTWTATCTCACGGAAAAGGTTTTTTTAATCTTATTAGCAATAGAAATATCCTTTTGGAGATCATAACTTATTTACAGGTACAGCAGAAGGAAAACAGTAAAGATGCATACATGCAAAAATAATTTTTTTCCAGAACAGGCAGGAAAAAAACCCACTAGAAAGTCTGCTTTCTTCTTGCAGTTAGAAATGTAAGAGTTTATCTGTAGTGCATATACCAGAAAAATTTAGCAAAAGGAAATCAGAATACAGTGTTACAGATGTTAAAAGAAAAGGGAATGTTATSTATTCATCTTTCACAAATCAAACATGAGAAATAAATTAGGCTTATTGATTTGCCTCAACTTTAAGCCTTGGTAGGATTTCTGACACTGTTCTGACACTTATGTTCAAGAACTGCCAATGTTCCAATATCCACTCCCATGGGCCTGAGGAGCCACCACAGATCAAGATTTCCACGCCATTTATGAAAGAAGACTTTGTTCCCCTGTAGCCAGTTTCACATCCTGATCTACACCCCGGGCCTTTGACCARCCACTGAAGATCACTGGGAAACCCTAAACACAGCTTGTAAATACTGAGCAACGAGAGCAAAATGAGAACTTCCCATTTCTCTCCAAATAGGTCARCCCCAAACAGCAATGAAGGGGCTGTAGACTGCTCAGCACTCCAGAGCTCTCTTGAAACAGCCAGTGCCACTCACTTTTGCTATTTAAAAGAGCAGCAGCAGGCTTCAAGCCTCTTAAATTATTTCACACTCAATTAAGAACCTGGGAATTCTGATAATTTTTTGAAGATCACTAAAGGTTCCTCGTTTCCCTCTTCAGTGCCTCATTTCTACAGATACAGAGTGGGTTGAGAATATTTAAGCATTTAGCACTATCCTAGGGCTGTCAAGAAAGAAATACTAATTAAAATACAGCTAACAAAGCTATCTCACATTTGGCTTTTAAGTAGGTCCACTTCTCAAAGTGTCATACATCTGGCCTAAAAGCATGTTGGATACACAAAGCTTTGACTGGCTTTAATCAGAGAATGGACTTCTTATGGAGATACTGCTAAGTGCATCTGACATTTTAATTTTCAATTTTTCCTCCCTTCATTACCTTTAGAYGGGTTTTGTATCTGAAAAGCCCTCGCATAGCTTTAATGAGTAAGGACAAATGTCCCGTAAAATTTCAAGACAACTGGTCAAGGGTCCTCAAAATGTTAATTACCATTTTTTCCTATTTTGAAATTTTTAGTCTGTAATGGACTTGTCTGTCTTCTTTACTGCAGAAAAGCTGTGACCCAGCATTGTGCTTGAACTGAGGCAAATGGGAGGAAACTTCACCAAAACAGGTAAATACAGAGGGACCCAAATCAAGCATGTGAACACATTTGCATGACACCCTAATTTTGGCTGATTACACGCTATGAAAGGCTTCTGCATAGGAAGCATGTGAGAAGGGATTTTTCCTCCAATGTATGTGCCCTTTCTCATGCATACCAGGATAGGCACAAAAGATGGATGGATGAAAACTTCTGCTGTTCGTTTTCTTTCCTTGTCCAAAACACCATTAAAAATACAAAGAGTTTCCCCTCTTTTTGTATGTATAGTTATGGGACGTCAATTTAATAGTTTGTTAGCACACAAAGCTGGGAACTGTTGGAAAAAAAAAAGCAGCACTACCATTTTGGACCTCTGCGTGATATTAACACAGAGAGTTCAAAATAGTATAATTAAGAACAGAATGAAACATCCCATGAAAATGTATAGTTCAATAATAATGTGTCTGGAACTTCCTTCATGGAATARCACTTACTAAAAGCAAAAAAGAAGTGGAACTTAAAACTGGATGCATATATACAGAAGAAAACTTTTCCAGTGCAAGCTTTTTAAAAATATATGTATTTTCAACTGGATTTAGTATCTAGACAGAAGAAATTGCAACATTCTTTGTGTGTTTAAATGCACCTTGCTGCTTAGTTAGTGATAGGAAACAGTGCAATACTCCTCCTGCCTGTCTACCATACAAACCAACTTCTTAGGTGCAAATGCTTTTTCAGAAAACCAAATTACTACAGAATGTTGCCTTTTGTAAATTTTCACATATTATCTATTTATTTTCTTATCATTTTTCATGTTACTAATGCTAATCTTAAAAACCAACTTTTGCTTCTTAGCTTATAATAATTTATTCTGATGCATTTTCATTTCAACAGAAAGATTTGAAAACTGAGATAGAAATCAAGTTTTCCTACTTAGAACGTTCTCTAGCTAGTCTTGAAAMAAAAAAGTTACTTGTTTCTATAAACCATTTAAAAATATATTCCCCCCAGAAGCAGGTAGCTAACAAGCGCAAGAGAAACACACTTTGTTATAAATAATTTTATTTCAAAATGAAAATGATCTGTTGTTTCGACTTACGATTCTTCGCTTGTAATTTCACCTAATACACCTCATCATTACTATGTCTTTCACTTCTACTACTGAAGTAATTTCACCTAGTAATTCTACGACTATAATTATATTTTATCCCAAGATAGTGCTTGCAGAAGGAATGCAACCTCCTTTAATAACCATTTCCAATAATTACACCGTATGCTTTAAGAATACTGAAACAYACCCTTTATTCTCACTGAAATGAATGGGACTGAAAGCTCACGAAGAAGGGCTGCTTTAAAACATACATAAAAAGCCTGGAGCACGCACCTATTCCAGTGGATGCTGAGGGCACTGGGTAAGCAGGGTAAATAACCCAGGCGCACCATGCCAGCTCCATGCCAGCCCTGCAGCTCTGCACCAGCACTCCAGCATCCCCGGGGATGTGCTGATTCCCCAGAGCRCCTGTGCTCCCTGTGCCTCAGCCCAGCAGGGGCTCACTAAACCTGGTGACATTCCCATCATTGCCTCCTGAGGAGAACACTGGAGAGAAACAGCTAAATATTCACTAATACAACCCTAAGTAGCTGTTTCTAATTCTTTTTGTAGAAAGAGAGTAAAAAGGCAGATTTCTGAAGGACTTGGTATTTTACCTAAGAGGTCAATTTTTTCAGCCCCATGACAAGTACTAAAACCCAAGCACAGAGCACAGGCTTACCAAGCACTCCCACAGAAAGCACAGGTCTTCAAAAAAAGTAATAGTTTCTSAACCTTYCACTCGAGCAACAAGAATAAAAWGAAGCTACACCATCTGCTCCCATAACATGCTTTTTCTCTTTTAACAGAGTCAACATTAAACCTTTTTAGAGGAAATCTGTATTTAGTAGAATTGCCATCACCCCAAATATGTTCACCATGAAATGTGAGCTGTTATGATCATAAATATATCACTCCTATGACTGTAGAAGAACATTTTCACTTAAAGCAACAAAGAGCACTGGGGATCATGTTCTGAATATTCCTGTGGTCCTTTTCATTCCTGCAGTAAGAGGAGGGTGAGACCACACTGAAAACCTGTGTGAGTTGCAGCACAGTGATTTTCTCCATTGCTTCAGTTCTTCAGCAGGGCACATACCTGGATGTATGTTAAAATGCTGAAAAATACTGATTGTTTTGGTGAACTGTCAATATTCAGGAGAAATTCCTGTAAGATGTAGGACATACAAAGAACCTCTGTTCTTTTAATTCTTAACTGATACAAGCATGACTGCGTTTATGGSGTTGTGGTCTGTTATCTACCCCAAAACCACAGGTCCATTAATGTATTACTGTTCATTAAAGGTATAGAGGTGTTAAATGGAAGGAGAAACACCTTTGGACTGTATGAAAATGAATACAGGCAGTCAGTCATAAGTCAGGAAGAGCTGGCATCTGCTTTCTAGATGCTGTCTGATTTGGTTACTGAATAGAGTGCCGGAGATGGGTTTTTAGTAGCATCTCCCCTCTCAGTGYAGCACCAACCAGACTCTTTCTTAGGGGTCAGTAAGGAAATGGAAAGACTCTAGTAATAGTACAGACTCTCTCTATGGTTCCTGAAGTAGTTTTTTCTCAGTCCTCTGCTGCTTCTTGTCTGGCASGTCTCTTAAAGCTTCCCAGATTTCTCTGTGAAGGCAAGCCCTCATAATTGTGTCCTCTCCTGCTGCCAGTCCCCGAGGATGTTTAGGTTTGGCTCCTCTGGTAGGTGCTCCCATTTGCAGGCAGCTCCTCATGCAGCACCCTGCCTATTCTGGAAAAATATCCCATCTCTGCCTCTTCCCACCAACAGGGACCTCAGCGACACAGCTCAGAATCACAGAATAGCCTGGGTTGRAAGGARCCATGACAAATMCCTGGCAAAGGGCAGCCTAGCTGAGGTTATCTAGCACCCAGACAGTTTGCTGCCTTCAGTCCATCAGTCACCACATGCATGACTGGCCCTACGTGGATGCATCATTCACGTGTTTAAGGTTAAACTCCACACAAGCTGTCTCTGTCCACTACTGAAGGCTCCTGTCCCCATAACATCCCTTAATGTCCTTTAGAACTWCTGGGTCTGCTCCAATTCAGTCAGCAATTTTAGTTTTTTAGTCAATGAACATGTTCCCTGAACATTTCATTAGGCCACAAATCAAGCTGTCCTYTGCTGCCTGATGACAGCTGCTACTTCTGTTTTGTTTCCACTGAATTCCTTTGGCTTTACTTCAGGTCCACGCTCCCTGCTTCTCATCAGTTTCTGGATCAGGACACCTCCAGCTCACTGCCCCATCACCACATTACACCTCATATTTCTTCTCCTTCCCGAGACAGCTGGTGTTCCAGTCTTCATGTTAGTGGCAGTTTTCTATTTTGGGGCTTTACATTTATTCACCTCTTGTTCAGGTCTTCATATAGGAGAGTCATAAAGCATCTTCTCTGTCCTTCTCAGCAGCTCACTGGATRTTTTTTTAATCTTCCAGACACCTTCCAGTTTGAGTGTGTGAAAAGGTGAGAAGTTCTGGAATGATGGTATCCCAGACTGTGCACGTCCTTCCCTCATCTCTTTCTCCTCTTTGCCATCTTTTTTTTTCTTTGCAGCAAGAACTGAGTGCTCCAGTATGTGCTGTGTTTCCAATCCACTTCTAAATGTTGGGTAAGATCATTTACCCTTGAATGCAATGGGAATTGCTTGGGGGATGTCTGAGTGTCACAGTGAGAGACACACAAGGCTTGACTCTCTGCCTACAAGTGAAGGTAAAAAGGCCTCACCAATAAGCAAAAAAAAAAAAGAATCTTCTTTTGCAGAATGGCTGAAGACTTACAGTTGTGACATCCCTCTCCATTGCTGGCAGTCTTCCATCTCTGCAGGCTCTTAATARATCATAAATCAATAATTAAGTTTCTCCAACTGCCCTTTCCAGAGCTGCAGTTTTATTAGGATGAAAACAGATCCTCCTATTTAGAGTCCCTGAGAAYTCACATTCCCTACTATTATTCTTCAACCTGGCCCTGAAATATTTACGCAGCTTTTTTGCAGATGATTACTCTATCTTTGACACTCTTTTGTTATATACATGAATTGATATAAATGATGGCATTTCTCTCTGGATACTGAGATTTCTGGGACAATGGGCACATACTAATTCACAGACATGAACTCACTGCAAATCATACTCTTTTTTTTGCCAGTTGAGAAAACGGCTTTATGTATTCGCAATTTGTCCAGTTTCTCAACTATGATGTGTGTAGGCACAATGATAAAATTATTTCATTATTAGGTTATCAAGCTGACTTTCATGCATGAAAAKCTTTGCCTACACTTCAATGCTAAGTAAAAGGAATACACACTTTGTTGAAAACGTACAGAGTTCTGTWTTGGCTTAAATCTTGAAATGATTATGCAGTGAATGGATAATCCTTCTGTAATATGTGAAAGCTACATGAAATAAACTACATTAAATTACTGAAGTGCTTTAATTTGATACCTTGTCATATCATGGCTGCAAAACCCATTTTAAGAAGCTRCTGATTACACTAAGAAACATTACCTCCTGCACATCAGGAAACATCACTTATGTCCCACTGACATCTTCCTACACCAATCTGCTAATTACAAGAAAAACAGCAAAATTGAAGTATTTCTGTACAATCTGCAAAAATCCCCTGCTGTAATCAACCTGAGCACAAGACAGTGAAAGGCATCTAACAACCTTTAATACACCTCCCAGGCCACTGATAGGCTTTCACACTAATAACCACTTAAASACTTGGAAACTGCTTCTGAAGACTCCCACCACTTTTCATCAATCAGTTTCCACTAGGCAGTGATCACTGTAGCTCTACGTAGCTAATTATCTTCTATTTGCAYGTAAGACTAAACTTTTAAAAACACAATTTATTAGGCTGATTATATGAGAGTGACCTTATTAATATTGCCCCAATGAACATTTGTCCCCATTAATTCTACCACAGAAAACAAACAAGCGAGCAAAGCCCAAGACTCTTCCAAGCAGACTGACAGACACGCTCATTAACTCTCATCTRTTACTGTGACTGCAGCAGTACAACCAGCCCCAACTTGTTACTGGTCAGGCAGGCAGCAGGTCCTGCCTTGACACTGTCAGCCAAATGCAGCAGTTACCACAAGAACTGTAAATGAGTATAAAATGCTACTAATGGCAGCAATGAGCCATCACAGCTTTTCCTTTTGGATGAAAGGCAGATTCTCCTGACTTTGTTCAAAGAGAAAAATAAAGATGGATCCTCAAAGCACAGAAGATTAATGGCACAGTTATTTACAAGGAGAAAACAGTCCATTCTCCGGAGAACAGATACAGAACAGTTTTATAAATGCCAAGTCCAAAAACTTTTCTATATAAGGACATACTGGAAATATATTTGAATAAAAGGTTCTGAGAAAATGAAGACCTGAATCAAAGAAACCTGGGTTTCAGGTATTGAGAAAGACCATGCTACTTGTGAGAGGATCCTTTCAAGGATTTGTAACCAYCTAGTGCGATGGTTGGTTCTACAATGGTCCTACACAAATGCTGAAATCCATCAGCTGCAAACAAACACACAACGTGTGACTGGCAGAAGTATAATGCAGGATGAGGTCTGCAAAACATGAAGAAGAGATTTCTAACAGCAATTTTCTGGGCTTTTTTCCAAGAGTTTGTAGTAAGCCCTGAGTTCCAGTTTGTTTTTTATTTACCATAGTAAAAAAAGGCTTTTAAGATGTTACCAGGGGTATGAGGGTAGAGAAAAAAGATCCCCTACACACAGAAAGATTAATTTTAGATGCCTGTAAGAAAATTAGGTACCTGTAACAGACTTCAGCTCTCAGGTCATTGACATTGACAGGACAGCCCTGATGAACAACAGATCATGAAGATCACATTGATTTTTACTAGGCATGCTACAGCAACAACAGCCATGGCACTTGTGGAGCCTGGAGAGCAGTGCACAGGCTCCTTGCAAGAAAGGCTGGCTTTATACGTAGGAACACATAGTTCTCATCAGTTCTCATCTATAACTTTTAGTTAAAACAGGATTTAAATACAAAAGAACTGTGATTCTTGGTCTGTAATTGTTGTAAGAAAGCAAAAATGCCATGTAATCTTGAGATATTATACTCAGACCTCAAAGCTACAAAGTCAGTATTGATGTAATCTGTGGCTGAAGGAATTACAGCTTTGCAACAGCACATACGGACAGAGAATGATAAAGGAGAAAGCAGTAGGATTTTCAAAAGATGCCCGAGTCTGTGAACATGGCCCATGGTTCCAAACARTAACTTCCTCCAGATCTCCTCTAGATATGGAGACTCTCCTCTGCAAGGCTATGCATTTATGAACACTTAAACCACATTTCCTCTGCGTCCAGAAGGAGGGAGATTTTGCCTGAAATGGAAACAGACTGAGCAAGTGGACTTTTACTATACAACTGCAGTTTACAAGATAGATTTACGAGTTATGTTTTAAAAGTCAGGATGTCTTTACAAGGCACCCAAAACCAGCTGAGTGTTGCTGGAAAGCTACTCAGTAGATCAACTACATGTATTTAGAATGGTGTTACAACAATTTGTGAAAAAAAAAAAATCATTGTTAAGAATTGACTGGAATAGAACACTGATAAGTGCATTACATTTCTGTTTTTACCATGCAATACAACTTGACAGCGTAAGACTTTGTGCTGCTGAACAGGTGCCACTTCCACACTGCCCTTACTACAAATTAAAATTCTGTTTTAAAGAGYAGACATTTATTGTGTTGTCTTCACAGGCTACTATGAAAATCCACAAACACCCTCCCTGTGCCAGAGCCACAGACCTTCCTTTGAACACTGACTCAGAACAAGCACAGCCTTGTAAGGCAGCACTGAGGAACAGTGAAGCAACTGCTCCAAGTGATCTAAATGCTGTGTACTGAGATAAGAACTGCATCAATTCAGCTCAGTTAAAACCACCAAACATGTAAGGATCCTCATATTAAACTTTTCTCATCTTTTCTCTTCTCCTATGGATTATTGCTGGTCTCCAAGGCAAGTGTGGCATTACTCTTCCATCATTTAGACCTACAGGTCCAAGGAAAAACCCGTGCGACCTTTTTAATTTGGTATACCACAGCAGTTTTATTTCCAGCAGAAATTCTAGACTGAGATTGTCCTTCTTTTCATGATGAATCTTCTCATTTTTTAAATTTTGTTTTTCTTTTCTAGAATATTTAAGGGTATGCTGACAGTGCCTATACATTTCCCTAAAGGTTTGGCTTGGAAGGTTTTCCTTTCCATCTCTACTGAAATGATTTACTGTCAAAATCAAAACAACCACAGCCCCAATGTGGTGCTGCAGCCTAGTAATTCTTTCACAGAGAAAATGTAACGTCTCTTTGCTTATATCCAATGTGACACTCAAAATACTTTCAAGATGATTTATGTATGTAATACACATCAACATGTGGAATGTCTCTTCAAATTTATTTCTTGTGACTCGATATTCTGTTCTAAGTATTTTAATTTGAGGAACATGTTAGTTGGTTCAATAGAAGTCAAGACACAATTTAACACTGGTCTGCATGTTTATCATGCAAACACTACTGCACTGATACATCCTCAACTCTGAGTGCCWGTTATAGCTCGGGTGATTGCAATGCCTTTTCTAGGGTGCCTGGTATCCAGCAGTTGTTGATGGACTACATTTGGACAGCTCTCACTGTATTATTTTAAGACGATTCAACTGTCTATTTTTAGATTGTCACAGAGCTAAGCTTTATTGCATATTGTTAAAGAGAGTCTCTTCTAGCAGAGGGTCTGGGGTTTTTTAACYGTCTTGCCATTTTACACAGCTTTACATTTACTTCCTAGTGGAAAAATAATCCATGCTGTTTTTCATGTGTTGTGATTAAAAATACTTTAAAGTAATGTTGACTTAAAGGGCTGTCAAATTACCAAGTCCACAGACAGAATATAGATTGGCTTTTCTAATGTGCTGTAGCTGATACTCCATTACTTGATGAAATGCAAATAGAAGTAGGAAAAGAGGCAGCCAAGGCTTATTATTCCATGCTGAAATTTTTCTCAGCTCTGCAAAAACCAACAGAAACGCTGATATTGATATTGATTTCACTGGGACCAATATTTTTCTCCTAGGAAGCAACTGTGATGAATACTTGGGTATCTTGCATTCATATTTTTCTCACTTTGTATTTCACACTCCATAAAACCTCATTTAACAACTCTCCATCCCTGCAGCAGTAACGAACTAGGAAAGGATTCTGGTTGAAGTCCATGGYTCCTCTCAGAGCCTCTGTGACAACAGTGGAGGCTGGGGATGACCTGCCAAGGCAGGAGGGCAGGAGGTGACCCTGATTCCCACCATGAGCACACCTGGACTCAGAGCACAGCAAGGGCACTGACAGGATGTGCAGCAGCACAAGGATAAAGCCACTGCTCTTTGCCTTCTGAGGGGCAAGAACCTTCCTGGGCAATAACGAGCTCAGCAGAAGGGGGATGCTGCCACGGGTAACACGAGGAAAAGGCAAGGTTGTTTGGCATAAAGGAACCATGGCAGAGGGTTTTTGCATAAATAGGAAGCACAGTAAGGAAGAAGCTTTACCTGACACCAACATATTCCTAAAATTACAAGATTCTGAGAAGGAAAACTCTGTAGCAGTGCCATTGGTTTAGGTCAGAGAGCAGGAAGAAGCCTGCAKGTTTCTGTGGCTTGCACTCTGTTCTGAGAGTCCCCTTGCTGGCCAAAGGCACACAAGGGGTACCTTCTTTAGAATTCAGAATGCCGCACTGGATTAAGGACATGATACATCTTGTGAAATCCTTTGGAATGCTGGCAAGGTCACTGCAAGTAATGCCTTCTTATTAAATATCTCCTAATACAAGGACAATCACAGTGCATGCAAAAAATAAGTMATTGTTAGAAGTCAATTCTAACTACATGGAAATTGTGTAATGTTAAAATAAAAAATTGTATTTGAGATTGGCCTCAGAGTCTGTCGGAACATGATGCTGTCCAAAACACTAAAATGCAGACCTCTAAAGACAGAAATAATTTTGTTTTCTTTTTCTCCCATGTCATTTCTCTGTACTCTGGAAATCTCTCTCTCTAGTTGGAGCATTTGTAACTAATATATGATTCCCTAGGTAAAATATTTTCAAAATCAATGCATTACATACTTAAATTTATATTACTAAATCAAAACAAAAATGCCTTGACTTCAAAAGGAGCTAAAAATGCAAACTTGCAGTTCCCTTCATTTCCAGAAATGGGTCTGCTTTTCTGTCTTACTTTGGATTTAGAATCTCAGGTTCAGGTACTTACAAGGCATAATTTGACACACCAGAGATTTCTTCTGTGAATATGAAGCCCGAAGTCCCAAATAAAATAGGCTAGTTAGCCAAGAGATACACTACAGCTATTCTTCTGTTCTGATAAAATTAGAAGTATGTAACTTTTAGCAAAGTTGGAAAATACACTGGCATGAAAACATTTCTTGCTACAGGCAAAAATAATTTTACTTTTGGCAGGTTTACAGCAAAGCAAGTCAGTTACATTTTCACCTCAGGTGGTTTGTGGTATCAAAAAGGCAGTTTTTGCAGATGGAAAACTGTCATTWCATGAGGACAAGCTGTTTGCTGGGGGAAATGGAAATATTTTGCTCTCTCTCAAACCTGTGAATATTGGAGAGAAAATCTGTTTTCATGTAGGAATACTGAAACCAGAAGCTGATAGTTTAATGGAGTTCTACTTGACTGACAGAGTGGCTCACCCAACTGGAGACTGGCCAGCTTGTGCTTCAGTTACTACACCAAGTTACCCTAAAATTTCAGCAAGGAGTTGCACATGTACACAAGAACAGTTGTGTGGGCTGAGAGATTGTTCCAGATCATCCCAAACAGATCTGGTGAGCCCAGCACAGGGAGGTGCCTCTGGAAATGATGAGTCACCAAGTCAAAGACCTCACATGGCATCTTCTGTGGGAAATGTACTGGTTGTTCACTCAGGATGCTCGGAGGGATTTTGTTCCTGCTGCAAACTGTCCATCATTAACGCCCACTGATGCTGAAAGAACTCTAAAGAGGGCATACAAACAGGTGGAGAGCTGCTAGAGAAGGTGGTGCAGCTCGTGAGCTTTGCCCAGGCTTCCCGTGTGGCTGCAAAGGCGAGGTGTGGGAGCACTGCCTGCTGCCACTGCATATATGAGACCTATGGGATCATTCAATTGGAATTCAGCTGTGGGTGGAAAGCACCAGAAGCACAAAGTCTTCAGAGGTGGATCTGGGAGCATTTTTGAAAGGACTCACTAATACAACCTTTAATAGGGYAGAGTCATCAGAGCCAAGATTTACACAAAGGTTGCAAAGACCACAGCTGTAGCACTGTTATATAAATCAGAGAATTTGTCATGGAAATTGATCCACCCAGGACATCTTTATCTTCTTTAGCAGAAATTCAGACTTTAAGCTAAACAAAATGCAAGACGTAGCCTGGGAGTATATTCAAGTGAAGGGATAGATTATATWTGGCTGATTCAATATTTATGAAGTTTTCAAAACTTGGGTGTGCCTACCCKATTACTTAATTCAATCTTACCCTTTGCTCCCAGACTCTGGTCACTCCCCACAGTCCCTTGTGTGACAAAATTCACAGGGCAGTGAGTTTATGCAGGGGGGTGATATSGATAAGCCTCTGTGCCTGCCATGCTGTACAACTCCCCAGTACTATCCACATAATTCCTACATTTCTCTATGTCCACACACATATTCCTGCACCAGCAAGCGAAACACGTTGACAAAGACATCAAGCATAGCTATCAGACCACTTCTGCTGATGCACAGCAGCGTACTCATTATTGTACATGATGGSCAAGAGCATCAAAAAGCAAATTAAATTGACCTTCCCACAAGGCACTAATACAGGCCCACAGGATCTCACTGGAAGCCCAGACAAGACCAGTGTAGTCCCATCTCTACCTGTCAGGAGCAAGGCCAGCAGCACTGTGGCCTCTCTGGGCCAGCACAGGCTACCTAGCTATGTCCAGTCATGATTCATGAACCTCTGAGAGTGTTGCTTCAGCCACTCACTGCACAAAGAAATGTGCTTCCACAACGCCTTGCTCACCAGATAGGTGTAGCACCCTTTAGGGGAGAGGYTGGTAAAAAGCTGTCTGGCATCCACCACGACTTCTTCATCTGCCTCTGCCTAGGATGGGAAGAGGCAAATACAGAAAGGAAACRATTGCTTCTGAGGAGGTCTCTCCAAGAAACACTCACCATGGGAAACAAGACGAAATTCCAGCCTTCTGATCAGGTTTTGGCCACCCTTGCTGCAAAGGAAGTGTGGATGAAAGCACATCTGTGCAAGTCAGAACACTGCATTGCAGAGGCAGAGCACCTCTGTTAGTGTCAGTCCCCCACAGCCCCTCCTGCTGTGGGTGCAGCAATGCAGGGAGTCCATGCCAAAGAGAGCAGCCAGCTCCCAGCTCMCAGCCACCCACCGCCTGCCCACACACACCTGCAGTGGGTGCACAAACCTCACAGCACACACTGCCCACCAAGCCCGCCCYTTATTTCTGCCCTTCCAGCCTCAGAAAAATACTCAAAGCAGGAGAAAAATCACAAAGATGATGAATTGGAAGGTCTAGCCTTTATTGGTAAGTACCAAGGTATTTTACAGAAATAAATTTGATTGCAGAAATTTGATTTCAGCAATTTGATAATCAAGGAGACAAAGTAGTACAAATTGAAAAATGAAAGGAAAGACTGAATGGAATGTGATGGTTAAGAGAGCTTAGAATTTAAAATCAACTATGCAGTGAATGAAAAATATAAACCCAGAGGCCTCCATCAGAATGAATACTTTYGCTTTGGGTTTATTTTACTCACAGSCCATGCCAGATGGGATGACTGATCACGACACTGGGATGGGAAGGTGACAGGGTTTAGTTGCCAGGAAAGACTGCTTAAAACCCTCTCAGTTTTTAAGGGAGCTCTGAAGAGATGACAGCCTCAATTTGGTGCCAAGGAGTATGCAGGAGATGAGTGAAAATCATACAGTAAAGAGCATGCACAGCAGTGTGAGCACTCTAAAGCCCAAGGCACCTACAGACCAGCTTGGCAGTAGAAGGCAAAGTCTGCCACCTATAAAGAAACACTTAAGGGATTAGTGTACATTCCTCTTACTTCCTGAAAAAGGGGCAGAGCTGGCTCAAATAAACAAGYAGTCAATAAGCACTGCATCTGCATTTACCTCTCTTCTATGAGCCAAGGAATCTCTTATAACTTAGAAAGTTTGGCAGCATGCTAATTTCCTGCCTTTATGAGACTCAAAAGCATTTTTTCATCACAATTAAAATCCATTTGCACAATCCATTCCCCAAACTGTCTTCTCTGTCCAGAAGGGTCAATTCCAATCACACCTAACCCATTGGTTTCTATCTGAAGGTTCAGACTTGTAAAGCTTCAGAGGAGTTGGATTCCAGTGTGGACTTTTGCTTTAGGTTCCATCTCTCACACCTGAGTATCTAAGGAATGAAGTCCATGCCCAAYGTTTCACAGTTTAACAGACTTCACTGTAAGTGTCTGTTTTCCTCCAAATCTCAAAAGGTCTTTTTACTTATATTATTAAATTTTATGAACTATAAACTGTTCTTATTCTAAATTTTCTTCGATAGCTAACGCCATAGCACATTTTTAGAACAAGTTTCCCACCACAACAAATACCTGTTTCTTCATAAAAAACATCTTCTTCTTAATTGCTCTCCTGTGATTTTCATTCTATTATGGGGGATTCCCAGTAGACTTTCAGAGGCACTTTGCATGATCTCCTAGTAGTGCTCTAATGCTCTTTATCCCAGAATTACAGTAGTTTTTATCATYTTTTTGGCAAATTATGAAATTCTACAAGCCTACTGTGTGACAATTTAAAATACTGCTCTACAAGATTAATGCACAAAAGTGTGAAAAGTACTGTATGTGCTTGGAAAAGGTCACAGAGAAGTGTTCCATAAGAAGGAATCAATACTATCACAAACAGATTCTGAAGTCATATTACCATTTTAATTGGCTGGCACAGCCTTTTCACAATTCCACCTCAGTGGTAACATTAATTCCAAGCGTGACAGTACAAGGCTGTGCTACCACAAACAGGAAAATAATTATTATGCACTGACTGGCTATCTTTTGCTACTCCCAAAATGTATCCAAATTATTACATTAAATCAGGTTTCTACCATTGTTTTTTACTCAAGAGATTCATCTCTCTCTTGGAGTGATTTTGAAGGTTCTTCAGAATATGATATAAAAACATTAAACTCAAGCACTTCAAGCTGGAATTASGAAAAAAATTTAAAAAATTAAAGTGAAAAACCCAACCAAGCAACCTTCAAAGCCACACTACTCAGCACCATTAGGAGTGACTAAAGGCAGTGACCTGCTCTGCCAGGGAAAGAAGAGCTACCAGGCAGATGCTGTTCTGTTCTGGTGGGCTCCAGAGGCTGCTCAGGGTGCAGGATCAGGAAGGCTGCCTGACCCCACTCTCCTTTCTTGCCTCCTGTAAAAAGCCAACCACATCCCTTCTACTCTGGATCCTTCCCACAATCATTTCTTTTTCAACTCCTTATCACAGTCTTTCTCCCAGACCCCGTCCACATTGATCTGTTTGCTTTCCTCTCTAGCCTTTACACATCACTGACCAAGTGAAATCTGTCTCTCACTGCCCTGCACAAYGTGTGTGCTCCCAGCTCTGTCCTTCCTCCTTGGTTACCACACCCCAAGCTCCTCAAACACACAAAAAGCTCCACATCCTTGTCTGCCACACCTGGATCTTCAGCTCAAAGTATATTTAAATGTATGCCATGCACACCGTGTTGTCTGTATCTTAATTTCAAATAATAATCTTCTGTACATTCTTGGGAGAGAGGAGGGATGGGATTTGCTTCTACAAAGAAAAGGTTTAGTGATATTTAGTGATTATGTAAAAGATATTTTTAAGCCCATGTACAGTTTCTTAATGCTAACTGACGAACTACAAACATAAACACAAACAGATTAAAGGTAGGATTTGGATAATATCTTGTATCTGGAGGYTCTGTGCTGGAGACAGTCAAGTATAAATAGGAAAAGGAACTGTGATACATTAAAATTCATTTTAGAAATGAATCCGATGATCTATAGCTGACATTTGAGATAAAGCTTCATACAAGAGAAATCTTTTAAGGAATAACTCCAGCATGTGAAAAAAATGTCAGCATGTTCTATGAATAACCAGGAATAAGGAGACAAAGGAAATGTTTTAGCCCAGGGATGCTGAGTGACTTTCATCCCTGATGAGACCTTTGGACATTATGAGTGCAGCTCAAGGTTCTGCTGTAGCCAGGTACCTCTGACACATGCAGATGCAGTTCAGTCAATTAGCAAGAGCACTTTGCTATGTAGTGAAAACCCAATAAATATTCAGAAGAGAAGCTTACTTTTCCAAGAGAAACTTATTTTTTCTCCTCCATTAAGACATTTGAATACATGTTTTACTTCAAGGATATTAATAACCTTTCTAGGAGGAATCTGGGCCCACCCAAGGCTCCACGCCAACCTGCTGCCACCAGCTGGGATTTGTTTCGGTGTAGGCAGCTAAACAAATAAAGGACTGCCTGGTGGTACTTGGGAATTGCACTGTGTTTTCCCTGCTGTCGGAGAAGGGCTGCCACATCAGAAAATTTATCTGCTTTGCAAACAAGGCCAAGCACAGGCACAATGAAGACATTTTAGGAAAAAAAAAGATCAGGTAGCTAAGCTGAACAAAATGTAGACAACTGTACCTCCTCTTCCCAAAACACTGAACCCTCCACATCCAAGGCAGGAACCCAGGAGTCATATTAGTCCCAGTTACACAATTTTTCATGGTTACCTTAGCTCTGATTTGGCCTGTTTCTTGGAATACTCTCTCATTAACGTGACTGGTGTTCCACCAATGGTCGGCAGTAGTGAAAAATTTTTTTTGTTTAATCATTACTCTCTTATTTGAAATAAAACCCAATCAAGCAGATACACTGATTTGTGCAGTTAACATTTTTAATGTAGACTAGGCAAAATTAAGTTAACTTCAACAAACACCTATTTCTATTTGAAAGGCCATTTCTAAAAACTGGATTTTAAAAAAAGGCTAAACAAAAATCTTCTTAGTGAATAAGTCACCAGAGATGGTTATCTAGATCAGAGCACATAGAAAAAAAGTGACACTGGCAGAAAAGCTAACCAGCTAATTAAAATTTACAGGGTGTTCAGAAAACCTCTCAAATGCTGCATGCATTGCTGAACATACCTAATATATCAAGACATTAAAAAAAGAGATATCCAAAATAAAGGGAATATAATAGGAACAAAAATAACAAGAATAAAATCAAACTGCATTTGCCAATCTTAAATTCTGCCTGCAAGCCATCCTTCCTTGGTTGGTTTTGGTTGGTTAGGTGAATTTTTTTAAATCTTGCAATATTCTTAAACTATCAAACAAAACTCTGGAGTTTAAGGCTGACAGAGGATAAAAATATCAGCACCAATATTACATGGAGGAGAAAAACTGCAAGGGAACATTGTGAATAAAAATATCACAACTTTTGTAGAGACAGAACTTTCATCCACTCAGCTACATTCTTTCAGTGGTAGCCAAGCAAAACAGAAGTTTTTAATTCACTATTGGTAGAGGAGAGCAGAACTGAAATCCCAGTAAATACTAAATGAACCAAACTGAAGYGCATCCTAGTGCCTACATGGGACTTAGAGAAGCCTTTCTCACCAGAATTCAAGGAGCATTATGCAATATACTATAAATAAATTATTGTAGAACCATTAACAACATTTCCTTTTACAAAGGTATGGAGACTAGTAGTTTGCCTCTACATAAAGTGTGTATCATCTTCAGGGTGCCCTTACCAATTTATACATATCCTCAGAAGTCCTTCAAAAGTGCCTTTTTCCCTGTATCATGTTTACATATCTATTTCAGCATACTTGAATTCAGTTGCATAAGCATAGTTAAATTCAGTTTCATGTGGAAAAATTCAAGTTAATCTTAGAAGAATTCTCAGTTTCATGTGGAAAAATTCAAGTTAATCTTAGAAGACTTCTATCTGATACAGGAAGCAGTATCCAGGGCTGGGTCAATACTTTACCAGCCCGAGTTTCCAAAGTTTTGCTGTGCAGAAACTCTGCAAAGTTTTTTTAGTGAAATTCTGTTTGTAAAGATCAGGTCACGCCCATGACCCAGAGGAAAACTTACTTAAAAATAGAAGGTGCCATTAAGGTTTCTCCTATTCAGTAGAGAGGAACTGAAGCTGGAACAGATGAAGTGAATTATCACCAGGATGATATGGGAAGCAAGAGCCTGTCTTATGAGACAATGTAGTGTGCAGCAGAATAATGAATCACATGAATAAGCATCGTGGGGCTTTGCCCCAAGGAGAGAGAACAGCCATTTACCTGAAAGGACTATCCACTGCTTATTCCAGGGAACATTTTCTATTTCATTCCTCCATCTCATGAGTACATGAAAGGCTCAGTCAATCAATCAAACCTGTGAAGAGCTGTATTATTGATTAAACCTTGCTTCTAGTATTGAACTTGGCCTGAAGAAACCCAACCTCTTAATGAAGTTTATCCATACCCTGAAATGAAACACCCCCCTTAGTCTCCATTTTTATTGTTTTAAAGCAGCATTGAACTGCACACATGACGAACACAGACACACCTTGCTGCTTAGCTTGTCCCCAASTTGTACCACTGCAGGCCTCCACTGGCGCCTGAAATGTCCTGCTTAAAACCTAGTGAGAGAAAGACTCTGCCATGCTCATTCATCAGGGGCTGCGCAGTCAGGGTGGGCCAGTGCAAGAGTTCAGCAAGCAGTGTGTTCACAGGGCTGCTTGGAGACACTGGAGAACACAAACCCTCCTGAAAGGTCTGGGAATTTCTAAACTTTGCAAGATCTCTTGAGAATGTCTGTACTGATTCAGCACACCAGAGGGACAGGAAGGTTTTTAAGTGCTGCTTCAGCATACAGGCACAATCTGCTCTGAGGCAGGGAAGGCGCTGTAGGATGGGGGCACAGGTCCTGTGACACTGGGGGAAAGGCTCTGCTTGGGGAGCTTGCTCCAAAAGGCTGGAGATGGAAGAACTTGCCCAGAGGGAGGCAAACACCACTAAATGCCAGAAAGAAAAATGTGATGACTTGTTCTCCGGGAATTTTGATGACTTGCTCTTCTCCAACCACCTTACTATCTGGAATTATGCCAACACTAGCGGAGCTCCATTTTACATTGAGAAAAATAGAAAGAGTTGGCTGAAAACACTTTTTCTTCTGTGGCCAGCCTTGCCCTAAACAAATACCAAAATGTTTCTGATAGCTGTCCACTGCCATTCATGTGGTGAAAGAAGAAGAAGAATCATCACCTTCACTATAACTTGCAAAATAGAAATGAAGCTGCATGGAGAACCTTTGAAAATACATTCAAAACACAAATATATTTAAAAATATGCATTAAACTAAAATGGTCTAAATTCTGATATGTATTCTTTTGCATAATAGTACCTCCAAATACAGAAGATTCCTTTCTGCCAAGAATCAAGTAGGAAAGAAAAAGATTTTCTGCTTTCACCTAATTATACAGTTAATATAATGCTAAAGAAACCTACAGCTGAGTCTTCATTTCATCTTCTATAAAAACTTCTAGGTGAGTTTTCCTATTCTCCCAACAGGGTTTCAAAATTACAGAGATATTTTAAATGGGCTTCAAAGCTGATTTCATGAAAATGTTAAGCAATGTCCCCCAAAAATGGTTATGTCTATATTCTTCAGGTGTAAATAAAAAATATTTTCTGGCTATGAAAAATCAATCTTTTCCTCAATTGAGGACAGCCCAGTGGCTTTTTTAAAGTTCAGTGGGGATTGGAAGAGAAYAAGGATGATGCAAAAATGTGTTTAGTGGCTGAATACTGAATATATTTCTATTAGAGATCAAAAATTAGAAAAAATCAATATAGTATATATTGAATTATAAGACATAAGCTTCTGCTTTTGTGCCACTTGAGACCAATAATTGGTATTTCAATTCTTTAGCAATAAATGTAATTCCTATAAATACACAACTCAGCAAAGCAAAAAAATGCAATCAGGTTTAATTTGGTCATTATACCAGCTCCCCAACACCTGGCATAACTTTTTTTTTCTTCCTTCAAGAAAATTATTACTTTAATCTAGATCAATTACTTTTTCTTTGACAAAAAAGAGAAATCTTAAAGAATACCTAAGCATTAAGTAATTTGACTGATGCTTAGTTATGGGCTATTAATGTGAGAGACCATTTTCTCAGGGGCTCAACAAAGTATAGTTGCTCATGCATCTGGAAACAATCTGATACTCTATCATTAAATTCTTTTTCTCATAATGCTATGAAGTTTCTACAAATTATTACCTTGAATGCAATAACAGACAGGTGTACTGAGTGACAGCAGATCTGCCTAATCCAGAGGCATTTACGAGGTCCTGATTCAGTAAAGCTAAACTCCAAATTAACATTGATTTTATTAACACTGCATGTCTGAAGCATTTTATGAATGCTTTAAAAGAGATGCATTTCTTAGTTAGCTTGTGGAAGTTATCTCACTTGTGTGTCTCTCACAACAAGGAAGTGGTCTTGATATTTATTCCTTTTAGTCTGATATTTCTATGAATTATGAATTTCAGCAACAGTTCCTACACAGCGATTTCCTACAATTATTTCATAAGAAACTGATACTAATCCAATTGAAGTCAAAGGAATTATTTCCACAGACTCCCACTGACATTCATCTATGCCCTAAATTCTTAATAACCAATGGAGGAGTCTTTGTATAGCGCTGTAGGAATAGATTCAAAGAGTAAAATAATCTGCTTTCAGTATTTATTATATTAACTATTCGGCTCTGGCTTTCCTCAGTGGATTAGTTTAAACACTAAAACTATGGCATGCTAAACTGCCTTGAAACATGAGGGTATCATTTAATGAAGAATCTAAAAGAGATTAGAGTTTAGGAGGCTTCCTTTCCTCAAACCATTTTCTTAAGACTTTTTCATAAATGCCAATGCCTATTAATGAGGTCTATATTGTAAACATGCAGTCTAAATTTAGATAAGCAAACTGAAGTTGCATTTTGCTCAGAAAGGAATCAATACAGCAGCTGGGCTGAGATTTTCTGCACTTTGTGTGAGCCACTGCTATGGTAGCAACACTCCAACACTAACACACTGTGTCTCAGAGATGCAAAGAAAGTCAAAGAGATGATCACAGAGAGTGTAACCCTAAAACAYTTTCAGAAAGAATTAAAAATCCACAAGATACCTTTAAAGATTTGGTGAGTGACCAAGGCAGTCAATGCTTTAATAATAACACTGTATTTTTTTAGGATATTTTCAACCTACTCATGACACCTTTGTATTAAGATGACTGTTTTCTTGAGGGCACTCTGGCTAGAATAAGCAACCTTTCAGATGGGAATTACATGTAAGCCAGCTAAGAGGAATGCACACGCCACAAGAAACATCAGTCCAGAAAAAAATCCCTCCCTCTTCTGGGAGATTAAAGCCCTCGGCAGCTGAGGAGGGCAAAAGAGCAGGGCAGGTGCAGCAGGAAACTGTTTAACTCTTAGGGCAGAACTGGACGGGCTCACACGGGGAAGTGGCCCCTGAAGAATCTAATGAAGAAAAAGCAGGGAAAGAGGGAGTCCTGCCCTGAGCACAGCTGGTACAGGTATGAAGTGTGGATGGGGAAAAGAAAGGTTATCCTGTGAGGGTAAAGAGGGAAGGAAGTTTATCCCCTCTCTTAGCTCTGGTTTAAAAGGGGAGGCTCTAAAGTGTCGCCTTGTCCTTCCTCAGCATGTCCCTATAAACAAACCCACGAGCTGATGAATGAAAACAAGGTCATCATCACATGCACAGAGCCTGGAGCTGTCAGGGACCTTCAGAGGTCATTCAGCCCCTCCCTGAGCAGAATGGCAGGAACAGCTGCTCCTGAGAGGGGCTTGTCTTGCCTGTTCTTCCAGGCTTCCACAAGACCCAGCCAACTCAGGACAGATTACTCCAGTGCTCATTCATCCCTGCTGAACAGCCTAATCTCACACTTGATGGAGAGTAGAACTGGTTTTTACTCCACGAAAACCAATCTAATTTGCACATTATATGTTTGCGTGAATTACTGGCTGGAGGGTGCTGTAGCAAAATTACAAAAGTAGTGGTTGTGGATCAAGCAGAAGTTCCCATACATTGCTGGAGGGAAGGAATATGGTCAAAACAAGGAAATAAATGAGTGCATGAGGAATTCAGAGCAGGGCTATGGAAACTGGGAAGAGGCCTACTCTCAAACAGCAGATGAGCAAGCCTGGCTTTTCACACCCCAGGAACTGGTGTGTAGTACACAGAAATAGCTACAAGAAAAACTGGCTATCAATTTGCATGATGGAGATGACCTAGACAAAATTAATATAATCTCCTTTCCAGACTTTCAGAGCTCAGTGCTGTATCAACTTTACCGATGTAAGTTACTTAAAATGCAAACACATTTGTCCCAGCTTTCCCAGCTCAGCAGACCTGAATAGAAATTCATCCAGTCCCAGAGCTAAAAATCAAGCAAAGATTTTAATGGGCCTTTCAAATGAAACAGCTGCATATGCATCTTCATATAAAGGATCACCTTGAAGAAATGATCAAACACTTGTATCACTATAGAGTAATTCTACACAAAAGGTTTTGTTGTTTCTGATTAAAGTGTAAACCGTTAGCAATGCAGGGTGAAAAAAAGTTCTCCTAGAAGAGAGTGTTATTGTCTTAAGTTAATTACAAAAGATACAAAATACCAGCACAGATTTCAGAAGATGCCCTTCATCTGTGCACTATTTGCAGGGCAGCTTCTGCCAATGTGGAGAAAGAAGAGACAGAAAACATGAGAAAACTGCCTTCTCAGAAGAACAGAGGAGATACCCCTGGACTTCTAAAGCACTTTGCTACAATCTAGAGAGACAATGGCACAGAGCAATAATGTCATGTCCCCACAAACAGTCCCAAAGCAAGGGTCCTTTTATCACCAGTCTGGG
>QVAJ01000239.1:800443-987865 GCA_003546035.1 Mixornis gularis
AAAAAAAAAAAAAAAAAGTAGATAAGATAAAGCCAACATACCTCTCTGCCTAGGAAAAAAAATATTTAAACCATCTGGATTTTTCAAATAATCTGACTTGTAAATTTCCTAGAAAAAAATTCAAGCTGGAGTTTCAATTCCAAAATTAAATCCCACAGAATTGGTGTCTGAGATTGGGCTGTTTTTTTCTCATTGCATTCAGTTCTCCTGCCACAATGAAGCAGAGGACATAAAACAACAAAGCCAAGAACAAAAACTTGTTTCTGAAGCAATTCTGCTGATGATTTTCTTTTCTATTCCCTCCTGAAATAACATAATGTATGTGACATATGTAGAATTCTTGTAAAAAGCATTTTGGTCTGAATTAACTGTTTAAGAAGAGCTGTTTTAAGAAGAGTAGCATTAAAATCACTAAAAAATAGCAGACTCCACTAAGACAAAGCAAGAATCTACCACCTTCATGGACAAATGGTATACTCCAAAAATACCATGTTCACAATCAGGAAGTAAATGTTATCTTTTAGAAAGTTATGCATTATTTTGCTTTTTGTTGCTGAGGGTGAGA
This sequence comes from Mixornis gularis, assembly GCA_003546035.1. Classification (NCBI taxonomy): domain Eukaryota; kingdom Metazoa; phylum Chordata; class Aves; order Passeriformes; family Timaliidae; genus Mixornis; species Mixornis gularis. Next base: position 801,009 of record QVAJ01000239.1, read on the forward strand.
CAGTACCAGTAAACAAACAGCCTGACAAGTAATTTTGTTCCACACAGGATGGGTGGATCATTCCCTGTCTGTGGCCTGCCTGTGACCAGTCCATTATCAGGAAGCATTTGGGGTTTAAACCTCAGACTTCTCTGTTAACCACTGAACCCATGAACTGCATGATTTGCTAGGAAGAGTTTCCGCAGATTTTTTGTATGAACGGTCATAAATTTAAAACCTATTTCCAAGACCCTGTTCCAACATTTACTCAGCTATGTCTCTTTCCAGGGACAGACATCCCTGGTTACCGACAGGCCTGAACCAGAACATTTAGGAACAGCTAATGCAGAAATGAGTTCCTGCAACCTAGGGCATGGTCTAATCCAAGTGAATATTCTTTGAAAACTTGCTCAGCAGGACTGACCACATCACAAAAGGCCCTGATCCTGCATGATTGAAGGTAATGGGATCTTTGTCACTGACTTTCARTGAGAACTGGAATGAGCCCCAAGGTAGCAGCTTTTCAGAAAGGGCAGCTGCTTAAAATTTTTATTGCTCTTTTACTGGAGAGCTATCAGAATAAAACATACAGTATATACATAGGCGTACAGAGTTTCAAAAGTGCCCACACACAATACGTTAATTTTTCTGAGGCTTTTGTAGCTGCAAACATGTACAGATTCAACAGACTGTCTGGAAGCACTGCCAGAATTTTACATTACTAASTAGTCAGCTTCAAGGACAGTGGTTTTGCTGCTAACAATGTAAAAGGCTGGCAATTTCACAGACTTGAATTAAAACCCCRATATTTGCTTCACTGTGCATTCACTCAGGATCCTTGGAAGCTGCCTGACTCTCCTTTTAATTCAGCACACCTGTGGATTTGCCTCTTCTTAATAGCAAGAAACCTGAACCTAAAAGATCTGGCCCAAACGAGTCTTTCAGCTGATTACTTTTGTCAGCAACTACTTTAATCCAGGCCAYGCATTCAGGCTGAGAGCTGGGCTCTCAAGTGTGCGACTGCAAAAGGGAGCAATCCAAGACCTTAAAGTTCTGGCTCCTTCAGGAGACCTCTGCTTACAGGGCAAGGAAAGTCAGCTGGGTTCCCAGCTCAGCACTACAGGGGAAAGGTGAATGGACTTGAGCCTGTTTACAGGAGTCTGCCCTAAGATTAACTAAAGAAAACTTTTGTTAATGGGATGTTTGGTAATGGCAAGTAGACACAGTGTTTTAAGTAGATGAGGAAAGAAGTGAAGTGACAAGAGACAGGGTTTTTTCTCACTTTCTTCAAGTGTTTAAAACACGTTTAACAACTGTTCATTACCCTAGCTACCTCTTAAGGATCAAATGAACAACTTAGATTTCTCCTCCTATCCCATCAGTCACTCCTTCTACCTGAGCTTTTTTGTTTCGTTAGTTTTTAGGCTCAGGCTTCCCAGTTCATTTCTTTTGTCCTTGAAAAAGTGAAATAAACAAGGATAGCGATACTTTTCTCTGTGCTGTTTGATGAAGTATTTTCAACAGTAAACCCACAGTTCTCATCCAGAAACTGGGGGATGGTAAAAACAGTATTCATAACTTAATAGCAGACACTGGATGACYTGAACATCATATGAAATACTGGACTGTATTCAACAGTCAGCCTTGTTGTCCCCTTTAATATACCATATAGCAATATATTGCTACATTAATAATATGGTATATGGTAACATAGACTATTTAAATATGGTCTTACTGTAAAACTACTTTTGTTTTGATGCTTCTTGTATTCCAGTGTATTAATRGAGCATTAGTTCTAGATTCCTTGCCAGGAAATTAGCAAAATCAGCCTGTTTCAGAACAAAAAAGACTTACCACTAAAATTATGGGWACTATGGTTTTAAAGCATGCAGTTCTCCCTGTTTAAACCCCCTGACCTTCAGAGCATTCTTTTCCAGCTTTGTTTACATTTCAAGGACAAAGACATGCAGCTTTCCCAATCACTTCAGTTTATTGTTCCTTCCTTTTCCCCTCTCATTCATTCTTTCTTCCATCAGATATATCAGTTCATGATATTTGTATTTATASTCATAACATCTTATTCATTAATACATATCCCCACAATTCTGCTGCCTTTGCTGACCCCTCAAACTTGCCGTTCTGGGATGGAAAGCAGTCCCTGTCTTTTCCCACCACCTCAAACACCAAATGTATGAATTAATGCACATGGAGGAACTCTGGGACGTGCTGACAGCTGCTGGAACTTCCCACCCCCAGAAAATGCATCCACCATCACTAGCCAAGGGAAGCCAGAGATATTCAGATTGCTGAGGATCCTGCTTATGCAGGATGATCATGAACACAAACTGCCTAGAAATTCATGCTTTGCTGATGGAATCTGACCAGAGAGAGACCATGCTATTTCTGAAATGTATTTTGAATGGGTTTTTTTTTATTTCTGAGTGAATAGGGGGTTGTGAACAATTTATGATGTACCTTTTTCTTATGAACAGCAGGAATGTATTACCCAAAGGTTATTACTTCAAAATATGAAACAGAGCTCTGTAATCATCCTCAGTCACTCTCCTTCATCCGTGGCAATTTGCATTAACTGTGCATTTTTATTTTGATTTTTGGATACACAGTTGTTTACCATTTGTATTACATTTTATTTTTAATATCCATTGATGGGGTCTTCATCATAGTGTTGCATGAAATTCTGATTTACAAGCAATTTAGTATACATTTTCATGGTAGCAATTACAATTATGTTTTTGAGGCTGACATGTTTTTAGTGACTACTACTGAAGAAATCTCTCCTCCAAATATCTTCAAAGCAAATCCCTAGATCAATGTGAAAACCAAACTCATGGGTTTCAGTACAGACTTTCAGAGATAAGCTAATATATGTTTTATAACTGCWCTCAGTGAATTTTTCTTACATTAAYTTACCCATATACTCTGGTAAATCTATATGTATTTTTGGCATCTGCAAGTATGTAAATAGTTTTATTGGCCTTGACCTTTCAAAAGATTGTGCCTGTGTGCATGTTTTAAGGTAACAATTCTAAAATCTCAGTGCTCAATACTACAAGGTTTATGTTATGTGTGCCGCTCCTTTCSTCTAGATATTAGAGACTGTCATTTGCTGAGAGTGACAACATAATTTATTGGAATACAGGAAGAGGGCAGAAATAAGATGCTTGGAAAACACTATACAAATACAAACCATACTGAAAGGCAGAGTTACTGCAATGGCCCAAGACTACATTTTGTCAAAATCTCAATCTCCTWTGTATTTTATATAGCTAGTGAACATTCATGTGAGAAACTCAGCATTTCTTGCTCTTCCTGTAGTCACCTGGTTGGCCTCGTTAGATTTTATGCAAACTGCTCATCACAGATTATCTTGCCAAAACTACCTATCAGATCCTATTAAAAAATTAATATGCACCCCTGTGTTACAGAGTCAAAGAAAAAGATGTATAAAGAACCCAACACCCACTATTTGTATATTTTCATAAAATCTCAATTCTCAATTTTAGGGATTTAACTTCTTATTTTTATTTCTGAGGTTCATAAAATCCCCAGTAAATCTCTGAAGGACTTAACCTCCCATTGCACCACTGTTTATGCCAGAGTCAGCTGGATAAGCAGAAGAGCCGTGGTTTTGCTAAAACTTAAGTGTGTGTACAAAATCCAAGCCCAAATCTGTGCCTGTAGATAAGACTGTAAGCAAAACCATGCAAAACAAACTCCCACAGCATGGGCAGACATTGTGTACAGTAAGAAGAATATTGTGCCCCAGTTCAAGAGCCATGACCACTGCTGGTCATCCCCTTCTGAATGATAACTGCTGACTCCAAAGAGGGCTCTGCACTTGTCCCTGTGCCAAAGCTGTGCATACCCGCTGCACACACATCCCATGTGGATCTGCAAGCACTGCAGCTTCAGTAAGAGGCACATGATGCTTCACAATAGYGCAGGAAGTTTGTTTAAAGAGTAAAAAACTCATCCATTTTCATTATTCTGTGAAACTAGAGAAGATGGGAAATAAAGAGGTTGGCTCAGGTCTAACGTACTCATAAGGTGCAGAGCAAGGCTTGGGCTGGTGTCCCTGAAAGGCAGTGACAAAGGAGGAATGCTCATTCAAGACGACACAGCAGCGAGATAAACTATCAAAATTGCAACAATGAGGATGAATTGCAGGGAACTCAGATATATGAGGGAATGAGAAGCAACTAACTTGGCTACAAAGAGATCACAGAAAGTGCAATGTGTTCTGTGCAGCTGCTCAAGAATCAATTAACTCCTCATGTGTTTGACCAGCACCTCTCCAGCCCTGCCAATGCTCAAGTGTCCCTGCACAGCCTGCACCAGCATCCACCAACAGGAGAAACTGTGGTGKAATGCCGCTGTCAGCTCTGAAGTAGAGATCCATTTAATCCAAATTTTGTCCTAAACCGCTTTCATTCTTTGAATAATGACATCAATACAAAGACTTTTCATGGTAGGTGAACTATAATATAGGTAATGAGCTGCAAAATCTAGTATGCCAGTTGCCAGCTTCAGTATTTTTCTCTTCTCTCTGGAAATTTGGAACTGAAAACCTAGTTCAAAATACTGAACTATGTTTTCACACTTGCCATCAATGAAAGAGCACGGAAAAGTTTCAACTTTCAGGATGTTAATTATTTTTTTAAATGAGATGTTCAGAGATAAAGTTAATGGCCATCTTTACAATTTTTGTAGTAATTGAGACATTAGTCATAAACAAAGATTTGCTCAGGGAGGGAAAACAGAATATCCCTCTGTGCAYTTTATTTCTGCAGGGAAAACAATTCTGCCTAATGAAACTATGGAAGGGTCCTGAGTATAAAGGCAAGGAGTAAACAAAATTTTTAAAAATTGTTTTCAGAGCAAAGTAAAAATTGATAAATTGCTTCCTCTCAGATATTTTGCTTGACAAAATTTTGAAGATACTYCCAGTGCCCTGGTAGCTGACATTCAAAACAAAACCAAAGAAATCARTTTCTTAGCCTCTAGAGATTTCTAACATCTCTGCCACCCCCACACCCCTTTCCCCTGCCCTTTGTCTTTAGGGTTTGTAAGTTATCAGCRAACCCCCTTGAAAAGAGGACTCTGCTGTAAGACTGCCCCTTTTTAGGGGTCCCTCAGTGTTCTGGCTCCATACCTTAATGGGGTTAACAACCTCTTTTTCTTTAAAAAAGTATCTTCCAGCTACAGTATACCTTGGTGGGATTTGTTCTGAGCACTCACATCCTCTTTTCCCTTATCTTCAGTTTCATTTGCTGCAGCAAAGACTGTGTTGAAGCCTCACTCTCTTCCACTGAAGAATTTCATGRCTTTTATCCTAGCCTAYCATGGCACTGAATTTTGGCATTTCTAAAATGTCCAGTTCCTCCAGAGAACATCCTTTTGAGGCTGGCTTCACTGCATTACCCATGCTCTAAGGATAAGATGCCTCAAAGCAAATAAATCATGAATTGCCCTCAGGCTGCAGGGTTAAATTGAGCTGAAATGAGGCTGTGACCAGCAGGACACAGCCGGCCAGGAACTAGAGCTGGGCAGACCCTCAGTGACATCCTGCTACCCCTGTTGTACACCAGCCCACTGTTATACACCAGCCATGACATTCAGTTTACTCCAGACTACTCAGCCTGATTTGGGCTTTAGAACAGCAAGAGCTCTTTTGATAAGAGAGGTGGAGAGTGATCTTTGAAGCCTATGCAGAACAGCACTTTACCTATTGGGATTGTGCCCACATCAGTCTTTCCTACATTTAAGTGATAAACTTACTGCTAAATTTTCTTGATAAGTGTACAGAAAAGGCTTTAGTATGTTTTGAAACACTGGTGGCTTCTTAAGGGAGCACAACATCTCCTTTAAGAAATTACAWTAGGATTTTCTAAAGAGGGTCTAGAAATACTGTGACAGTTGTCACCATCCACTGTTGTGCTGAGAAGCAAAAAATCATGCAGAAGCTTGTAACTCTTGAGTAACTGATATACAACAAACCATACTAAAACTGTTCCAGAGATTGATGCRTAACCTCACAGTTAATAAACATATTTTCATTGATTTGTACTTTGGGGCATTACTTACTGGAAAAGAATGTCAGCAGTAAATACTGAACAGATTAACTTGTTATTCCACTTGGACTTTAGGTATAAAGTAACGAGGTAAGTTTCAATACTTTCRGCTTTATAACTGACAAGAGTATTCAAAGATGAGTATTTACAGTAAGAATTTATTACCCTTTCAATTTATTGGAATTTATTTCAATAAATGCAGTAAGACTTTATTACTCTTTTTATTACTCTCTTACTTCTATCCATTTCCAGCTTTCTTAGTTCCAGTCTACATGTCTTCCATATCCTATCTGAACTAAATAAGAACAAAGAATGGAGCAAAACCAATTCACTGTGTGCTACCTACAAATATGATAGGTACGTGTTATGCTTCTTGATTTAATTACACTGTTTATCATTTAACTGCACTGTGCATTCATTCTACATGAATGCTGGTCAAGAACTTCCCTTGTGCTGTCTTTGCCCTAACATCCATACATTTCATGATGTCCTCACAAAGAAAGGCTCATAGGCCTTTCATAGAAGAAAGTACATTTTGCAAAATATCTGCTAACCACAAGTCAGCTGGGAGCTACTCAGTACTAGGGAATTTCTGAATGACACACGGACAGGAAAAAACTCTATGGTGAGTCTACAAAGTCATGGCTTTGGGCAAAGCTGTGAAGCAGGTYTGAGGATAGTGAAAATGAACTGGTACAGGTTTAAATGAAGTGGGTGAACCCACACCCACACACATATACATATACACCTATCAAGAGAGAGACTAGAGCAGATGGATTCTCATCCTAARAAACCTGTGACAAGACCTCTGGAGAAGGGTGCCACGGATGCTCAGAACAAGAACTGCTTTGGAAATTACATCATTTGTACACTATGTGCTGACTGACCAAAGTCTTGAGATAAAAGCTGYTGAAAATTTTTACAGTATTTTCTTGTTACTATTCTAATTGCTTCCTATGTGCAAAAGTATTTCCAAGTGTCACAGTATATAAAGAAAAAAAAGATTTCAACTTGTCTACATTTTTTTGTATAATTCTCCAGCAATGATACAAAACAAATTAAAAAAGAAATTTTGATACATAATTAGCTGAAAATGTAATTGCACTTTCAAAACCACTATGGAAACTACCAGTGCAATATTCAAGACATAAAGCTCTATGACTAAAAAAAAAAATAAGCAAAAACAAAATGGAAAAAAAATCCCAAAACAAACCAGCGAGGTCAGGAATCACTACTGCAGCTCATTAGCTAAGCACCCTTTCCTTTAGAGGCAAGTCTTTTTTTAAAAGAGTGTACAAACACATTGGCTGTGRTGTATTAATTTAGAATTCTTTTTTTTCCTGAAAAATATAGATATGTTTCATGATCATTATATTGACTGTGTAAATAAGGCTTTATTTCATTGTGAATCCACACAAATTGCTGTAACAATACATTGATCTTACCTTTTAACTTCCACTCTGAATTGTCTGATCAGAAAAGGGAACTGGAAAAGTAACCTGTCCGTGAGCACAGTCAATCGCTGTCTCCACTGCCAATCCAGTAGAAACTCTTTGTCATTAAAAAGCCAATATCCCATGCATTTTAGGGTATTTTTTTAAAAAAAATCACCTCAGGCAAACTAGTGTAAAAACTAAAGAGGGTGATACCAAAAAATAACTCAACTAAAGATAAAAATCCGAATAACATAAATCAATAAATAATTAAAATTAGAAACAGTAATAGAAAGGAAAAAAAGTTGCATCATATTTCAAACTACTTTACAGCTGTTTGATAATTTACCAGTTCTTGTTTCATAATGTATTTTAAAGTTTTTTTATGATGAATTTTTAACCAATAAACACTTTTTTTTCTGTAATCTAGCTCACAGACATTTAAATCACCACCTTCCAGTAGTACATCTGCAGTAAAACCAGTTCAACTCTAAAATTCATCTGCTTCAATGACTGCTTTCTCACCTGAAGTCAAATGGCTCTGTATGGGATGTAGGCACCTTTCTGCTGCTCGGGCCATGCTAGAGGCCTTACAGGAACATATTCTTTCTCTCTACAAGAGACTCAGCTGATGGAGTGGTACAGAACATGGTGCAAAAAACCTGTAAGAGTTAGCACCATTAAGTGAAAAAAAATTGCTGTCTGAAAAACTGCATATATATGTTAGGGAAAGACAAAAATAGGTAAACAAAACCCAGGAATTTTGCATACTGAATATTTATTTACATATTATAACAAAATACTGCCTTCCCCAATTCTCCTCAATACAGTGTGAGAGATCTTCATACCTGAACCTCTTTCAAAATAAATTTTCAGCATGTTTGTTTAATGTCGTTTACTATACTGGCATAGGACTGCCATCAACTGGAGTATATTGAAAATTTTGAAATTTTAAAAATAATATAAATAACATCMACATATAATATCATCTGCTTCATTTTTTAAAAAGAAAATCTTTAAAAAATAATAGTATTTTGGCCCACGAACGGTCRAATACAAAATACAGGGCACTTTTCTGCAATTTCTACTGATCCTGTTATTATTATTTACTCAATAGTTTTAAAAAAAATTGTATTTTTCAACCATTATTTGCTTCATTTTTTTCAGAAGTCTCTTTCAGTGTAGAGAGTTGTTTTGCAGGACTTTGGCTATACTGAGACTATTAATCATAAATAAAGACAATATGAATTTGACAACATTGTTGGTACGGACTAGTTTATCCTGACTAATAATTCCATTAAAAGACTAAGCTGAGCTTCCCTTCCAGTCAATGAAATAATGTGTGAAGTGACTGCGGAAACATGAGACTAAACAAGTGACTAAATCTAGAAGGCAGCCAGGGGTGTTGTGACAGCATTCTGATGTACACCCACACCACGCTGAGCGGCGCAGGAGTTGCCTTGCCAGGCTGTAATAATGTACAGAAYGGCACCAAACCACGGTGCCTGTGCAAATCCCTCTGAACAGAGAAAAATGCCAGTGGCTGCTACAGGAGGCAGAGATAATTGTAACCATGCTATTGTTATAAATGAATCAGCCGAATTGGAAAAAATAAAAAATAAAATTTATTTTCGCGTGACAGCGAACACAGAAAAAACCAAACAAAAATTACAGCCACGAAAAAGGTCAGTTCGATCCTGGGAATCRACACWGGGTGAACATGGGACAGGCCTCTAGCGCACCAGTCCCCCCTCCATTCACAAAGTCCCACCACCAAGAGTCCAACTTTATACTTTTTATTTTCCCTGAGGCAGGGTTTCTTTGTCCACCAGGCTGYGTATGGGTATTCATCTGTCTTCTTTTGGGATTCTGAGTCTCCTGAATAGGTTTTCCGGGTGGTATTGATGAACAGRTGAAATTTCCGGTTCTCGGTCCTTAGGACCACTTGATGGCTCATCTCCATGGCTGCAGCATCTTTTCATTTGTTGATTTTCTTATCCTGCCGGCTTATCTGTTCTCAGGTGTCCCCTTGCTTTCCCGTAATCTTTCTTTGAGTCATTGTCCACAATTTTATATCACTTTATTTTCAGGCACGAATTAATATACGGAGTTTACCCATAACAGTATGAACCCACAAGTGCTCATCCAAAACTCTAAGAGCAGAAGCAGCAGGAGTCTAAGAGGAATACAATGAGCATTGTTAAGGAAACAGAGAGTCTCGTGTGAACAAATATTAAATGACGCGGTTCACCTCAGGGATTAATTAATTTGGGATATGCCAGAAGAACCCAAAGCAATGGAGTGTATAGGCAGAGTAAATCAAGTGCTCTCTCACAATACAGACAAGAGGCAGTTAATGAAATCACAAGGCTGCATATAAATACATTAAATAGTGATTAAGTGGATGTTTTAACATAAAATAAAATTAACCAGGACAATTCACTGGAGAAGAACAAGAGATTAGAAAATGGAGACATTTCAGTGACTGCACTCACACAAAGTGTGTGTGAGCTCATGTTTGAGGAAGCAATCAGCCACTGCTGAACACAAATGGGGCTTTTCCCTCTTTCTCTGAGCTGTTTATTGACCTGTAAGCAGCAAGACCTAGAACAGTCCTTCTGGCAGAGGAAACTAAAAAATGACCAGTACACTGTGCTGCAAATAAGTCACCCTGTGTGAAGTGAGCTGTAACAGCTGGCCATGTGTCTGCTCTTAGACACAGCACTCCCAAAGCTCTTAGGCTTACCTTACTGCTCTTTCAGGAGGAAGGGCAATGACAATCACTAAAGAATAACTAAAGGGAACACTTAAAATTGGTATTTGAACAGCCAAAAAAATTAAACCCGCTTCCCTACACACATTAACATGATGGTAACATTGTGCTCAGAGACAAGTTAAGAAGTTACTTGAGCCGCAGGACCAGCTTTGTACAACAGTGAGAACTGCACATTGAAAATTGTCCAGCTGGATCCTGAGTTAGGTCTCAGACAGAGGAATGCTGCCATGGGCCATGGATTTGCCAGCTCCAGGCTGTCAGAGGAGGGCTGACTTCTACCCACTGTGAATATGTTAACAAATCCTGACACAAAGCCAGCCTGAACTGCAGGGGTCCCGCTCCTGGGTGACTGCTCAAACTTCACAGGCATTTCAGTTTGCTGTTTCAGCAAATACTTGATATTGCACAAGCCTTCAACAGCTCCCAGAGACCTCAGGAGGGATCTACATTCAGTCACTGGAGGCTGGGCCTAGTTTGTTCCATTTGCAAAGCTAACAAGAGTTTTACAAGTAGCAGCTTTCAACAGTAACTTGAGTATGCGAGTATCCAGAGTCCTGCATTGACCCCACCTATCGCCCCTAGGTAACAGGAAAAGAGAGTGCTTTTATTACTGCTCCTGGGCCTGATCTTTCCTGTTTTTTGAGATAAAGCTGACATGCTGTAAGGGGCAGCTAATGCCACAGGGTAAATCAATTTTGAGGCACTAAGCCAAGAAACTCCAGAGAACAGCCCTACGAACCTCAGCATGGAGGCCTCTGCCCAAGAGTAACACCATGTCAGCCCCAGGCAGCTAACACATGAGGAAACTGTGGTATCAATCATTAAATAAATATTCTTTCCCTGGCAAGTATATTAAATAAATATACTTCCCACGGGACGTACCCATGTTGAGACAGACAGACAATCAAAATGACAGTGTTCCCACTGGATTTTTGAAATAAAGAAATGTATGGTGCCACTGTTCATCAGATGAAGCTCTACACAAAAGTTAGAAGAAGCTGCTTTTATAAATCAAACCTGGATTTCTCTAAATGCCTCTCAGAGTTCAGCTGAAATGCATCCAGCTGTGTCTGGTTTTATCTTCCTAATCCGACAGGTAAAGAAGCGCTAACATCAGGATACAAGAAACTCACTCCCACTGACCAGACTCATGCCTGATATCCAGTCCAAGAGAAAGACAGACAAGTAGATGGTTTTTCCCCATGACTCCACTCATATTTGCCAGACAAATCTTAGCCAACCAGCAGTGGCTTGAACATTGAAAAACAAAAGAAAATAAAACTAACTCCCCCCCCCAAAAAAACCCAAACAAACAACCCTCCACAAACAAGAACCTCAGACAAAACCAAACTCCCCCAAAACCGAACAAAAACCCCACCAAACCCTTATTTTGAAAAGGTTATGGTTATAGTTGGGGGTCTTTTTGTACACACTTTTTCCCACTCAACACTGTGAATAAGAACATTAGCCGGTGTATTACGAAGTTTCCCTTCAAGTTGTGATGGTCGTAAGCAATGAGAAATCATCTTCAGTCTACAGTGATTTCTTTTAGTTTAAAGGAAGCAGAATAAAGGCAATCTCACTGGGATGTGGCACAAAATATTGACATCTTATTAACACCTCAGAAGCTCAGAAAACAAAATGGCTACAGTAGAAAACAAAATGGCTACAGTAGAAAACAAAATGGCTACAGTAGAAAACAAAATGGCTGCTGCACCACAGAGCTCTAATGAGAGAGGCCCTTCCCAGAACACAGTCACATATACCACATTTCATCATCATATATGCCACAGAAAACCTAAGCTCTCTTGTATAATTTAGAATAAAGGATATATTCTGCACTATTCTGCATTTTCCTACCCTGTAATAACCTATAAACTTCCTGGATTTGATGCTATCCCTCCCAGCCAGACAATGCTACAAGTGCTGGCACCAGCTATAATACAGACCATCAAATCTATAGGTGAGCTTTCTGATGCTCCACTACCAGTGTTCTTTACATCTTTTTCTCTTAAAAACAACATTTTATCAACAGATTTGTCTTTTCTCTCTCCTTCTCTCTCTACCTGGAACTATTTGCTGTCACTGCTCTTCTAAGGACTCCGCACCGTCATAGTTAACACTGAGGCACCTGATTTTACCAGAAGTTTTCCCCAGGATCCTGTCACAATGCTGGATCACTGGGGCCCAAAAATGTGAAAAGATTATTTATCCCCCCAAAAGATACAGAGCACACAGAAGAAGGATTAAAGAAGGAAAAGAACTTACCGCAGATGAATAGTAATCTTTTCCCGCCACTGCTGGAAGTGCCTTCAGGCCCCCCGGCTACAGCCTCTCTGACAGAAAACCCTCGGCTACAGCCAGCAACTGCCAACACATTATCTTTTCTCTTTTTCTTTTTGTGGCCTTCTTTAAGTCAGACGTGTTAGGAATTTCCTCTGAGTGTGTGTTTTTCAGCTGAGAACACAGCCCTCGCCCTCAGAAGAGTCGGTGCCACCTGCCCAGTGCCCAGCACGCCGTGCCCCAGCCATCGCTGCCTGCCGCTGCTGGCTCCTGCCCTGCTCCGGCCTCAGCCTCTCCAGAGGGAGCGCCTTCCACTCACACTAAACATCATAAAGCTGCACCAATTAAATTGAACTCAGCCCTGATAAAGGACACTTTCTTTATTTTCAATAATGCAGACTTGCCCTTGATTTCCATCTGGGTTCTTTGTTTCTTTTTGTTGTTCTGGCTGCTAGAGTAAATTTTAAATTTAAAAAAAAACCCATCTAATGCTACAAGGTTCTGAAATGTAGCAGTTCCATCAGAATGAGGACATATATTTCACCAGTGACATTACACAACAAAAGCGCTATTTTTCTCCCTCACCCAGTCAAATACGCTCTTTGGGTATGGACTGTCACTCTGAACTAATATCTGAGTGTCTAAGGACATCTAAAACTCTGGCAATATAAAATATGCAACATACCAAAGAAAGACTTGCTTCTTATTCATTTTAATTAAAACATTTATTCACTACACTCAGATGTTAAGGCTTTACCTTATTACACTGATGAATATAGATCTTCTTAGCTTTGTATGTTGTAATGGAATGCCTCCAGTGATCAATATGAAACAGGGACCAATCTTAACAATTTTGCAAATAATTTTAATAGTGCAGGTGTTATTTTAATAGAGCTATAATTTATTTTAATATTCATATTGATTTGTTCTGTTTCATATAGGGACTGGAACTTGCATTTCACCTTTTGTGACAGTCATATGACAATTTAGAGCCTTCCTTGTATTTGTCATTCTTGGAATAAATGGAGCTTTATGAATTTGTAATCAACAAATATGGTCTCCTTGGCTATTGAAATGTTTCTGAGAGTTAATGTTAACAAAAGAAACCAAAGAACTTGTAATTAGGACAATACTGTTTCTGAACTGCAGTAGGTTACCTGTAACTGTCCCTCAATTTAGCATGTTTCCTTCTGTTTGAAACTATTGAGAGATAAAGCTAGAGATCTTCTTGAGTACCATGATAAGGGGAAAATCAACAATAAGATAAGAATTGATATAGCACATATGCACTAAAGAAAGGTAAAAGTGGTAAGAGTTGCCAAAACAAGGTGCATAAAATCTTCAGAGTCTCATATTCTCAGATATGGTATTTCGTTATCTATCTGTTTCTATCTACAAAGTGAAACTCTGAACCACAATTCCTTGGCTTTGTTTTGACATAAATTAAGTATGAAGCTTGCTATTTTTGAAATAGTTGAAGGAGACTCTAAGTTAAATTTGTGCTGAACTGAAGATGGCAGGTCACTGCATTTTCCTGCTATTTGCCTACTTTCTATTTTGGAGATGTAAAACCATGAACAGGATTTCAAGAGTCAAAGGCTATAGTGTAATTTTGACCCTGCTGCTGCTAAAAAGGAAGGCAACATCTACTTCATGTTTCCCCTGTGCAAGCTTTATAGTATCAGTACTGAAATCTGCAGAAGTTCTATTATTAACTATTGTACTTTATTTACCCACTGGTTTCAAACACACTGGTGGGCTCCCTTTCTGGTAGGCCAGAAAGAGTGGACAAGGAAAAAAAGAATTGTTGCAAAGTATTTAAAAGAAAATCAAACCAGCACCATTTATAAAACATGCTCAGAAAAATTTCAGCAATTGGCACACTGAGAAAATGGTAAACTTTCATTTCTCCAGTTTTACCCATGACATGAGCAAAAGGTGCCTGTTAACTGCATCACAAGCAACCAAGCAACACCTCCTCCCCTTCACTGAATGGAACAAGGGACAAACCAATCCCATTCTTGAGGAAGAAGTGGGACAAAAGTACGTAAACCAGAATAGTACAATCCATAGGCATAAAATTTTCAAACAAACTACCCTGTGAGCTCTGCTCATGAGAAAAAGGTTCAGAACTTCTGAAACTACTGGAAACTCTGCTGACAGTTCTTTCTGCCTGGACTATCCATGGCACTCTGTGGCCTTTCCACCAGAGATTAAGACCTTTATGCTTGTTTATGAGATCAGCACCAAACAGATAATGCAGCATAACTCCCTGCCTTCCTTTGATCATTCTTCACTACAGTGTTATCGAGTCACCAAATATATTCTTGGTATAAAAAACCCCAAAATGTAATTTCTCAACATAAGCGAAGTCTATAGTCAAGGCACAAATTCCCCTTAGACTCTGACACAGAAAGCCTGCCTTCCCTACTTATTTCAAAAGCATAGCATTTCCATTTGTGTTGCCTCTTGCTTTCTGAATCTTGGCAATGTAAATTCTTAAGGTAACACAACCTCTCTGTACCAATGAACACAGAAGATGAGAATTATGGATTGAATATCCAATTGCAGGGGTTGCTGCTAACAAAACACTAACAATTTTATCTTTGAGATGAAAGAGATTTAAGAAATTGCAAGTCCCTGAATAAACACACGCAGTACCTCTGCCCGGGCACATCATACTGTGTTATCAATCTCATGTATTCCATTAAATCTACTAAAATATTTTTTCTGCAGCTTGCACAGATCTCTTCCTGCACATCTTCTACACTTTCATGGCTGAGTCTGCACGTGGATTGCTCGTTAGCTTGAGAGGAACTGTACACAAAGGCTTTAAAAGCACACCCTGGGTTTGGAGAGCACACCGTGGTATTTTCCTGCATTAAAAAAATTGAGAATTCTGTTATTAGAGGCTTTTCCTTAGCAATTTAAATTCCAAATAAATACTGACAAGCAGAAAGCTGATAAAACAGCCAGTTCATTATAAAAGCACATCTGAAATACAGTAAACATGAAAAACCAAGATGAACAGAAATCTGCTATGTCCTTTATTCCCTGCCTCTTTCAACCCTCCCAAGTGTTTTTCATCTTTCCAAGACACATTATCAGATTTCAAACTGGGATAACAGCCCTCTGAAAGGGTTTCATTTGCTGAATAATAATTCTTCCAAACATATTCAGCTGAGTTCTCTCACCAGGTATCTACCAAACAAACAGGATGTTGAAAACACTCTTCCCTGGCAAGCGGTCTCATTTTCTTTCAAAAAAGCCTCATGCCCTCTCTCAAACAATTTTTCAAAAGATAATTCTCGACATGTGGGATTAATCATAGCCTTCTGCCATATGATTAACTATTTCTACCTGACTCAAAGGACACAGGCCTAAACATTCCAGCCTTGATACTCTTCCCTCACACCCTTACCTAAAGTTGTGCAGGATGGAAAAGGAGAGGGACTGCACCATCATCTTTCATAAGCCAAAGGCCAAAAAGTAGTATGAAGAGAATTTTTTTTTACAATTTGGTGATCTATTTTGTTTAAGAACTGTCCCAGAATTAAATTTCTCTGCATTTATCATGTCCCAAGGATGCAATGATTTATGTAGTGCATCAGATGTTACTACAAGGTTTCTCACATCGTAAACACAGCTTATAATGCATCTCAAGCATGATACGCACCACTAACAATTTCACTTGATGAAAGTTATCCTTATGCCTTTTATCATTCAGGCATGTTAGTGAGTTTCCCCAAAAGATTATTGAGGAGTCTAAATAGACTAAAAACCTATTTCAACAATTCTTTTACAGTCTTTCAATGAGGCAATGTGAAATTCTGCACCTAAATGATCCTTCTCGTAGTAACTCAGGAATAATCACACCCTCTTGCACTTGTGCCAGGCCACTAGGGTATTTTAACAAATTAATGAATTTATAATTTCATGAGAAGCTGTACCAGGAGAGAAATTATCCTTTGGAAAAAACACATCTACCTTGTATGAAAGATGTTTGCACTGAAGGGCTTAGACCCTCTTCTTTCAACACAGAAGTGTAAATGAGGAGATCAACAACAACAACAACAACAACAACAACAACAAAAACAAAAACAAACACAAAACCCCAAAAAAATAAAAAAATCAGTGTTGTTAGCAAGAAATACCACAAATCATTGCAATCAACTTCTCTTTGATCTTAAGGTCCTTTCCTAACAAAGTACCCAACATCAGTGAAAACACTCAGTTATTCAGAGGGTTTTCTTCCAATTAGTTATTGGAATATGACTCTACACCTCTTAAGTTCTTAAGGGAATGAGCAGGTTTTACTCTATTACATAGTGGAAAATGCTTAATATCCCACCAGAATTCCATTCCTCAAGACTCAGAGAGACAAAAGCCTTACACAGACATTCTGGACCTACAAGCTGGGTGTGAAAAGCAGCTCCCCTGTAACTGATAGAGAACATAACTCAGTAGAACAGTGTATCAGAAACTGCCCCCCACCTCCTTCATCAGGCCTCACTATCACCAGGATGTGCTACAGCACTCCCTGAGCTTTTCTGCTGAAGATTTTGGAGGCTGCAGGTGGATGGAAAAAGAATGCAGGCAAAGGCAGTGGCACAGCCCAGGTGCCTGCAGAGCAGAGAACATCCCTGTGGAGCTCCCCAGGCAGAACCCCCTGCCCGGGCTGGCGGCTGCTCTGCCCCGGCTCCTCACCAGGCTGTGCGGGGCACCTGCATCTCCTCCAGCTCAGCGCTGGTTTGCATCGACACAACCAAGCCTCCTTTCCCGACACAAGGCCATGCACAGGTTCCACCTGAGACAGGGATTTTGTTCACAGGAGGCTGTTCTTTGCGCCCACCTTCCTGGCCTGTGTGACTGCGGGAAGTCACGCACATTCCTTTGCTCTTCTGCCCACCATAAGCACATTGAGTCTGGAAAACTCTTTAATAAGGAGCTATACTTTCTAAGCTGAATGAATTTCTGCCCTTCCACTAGTTCAGTGACTTTCCTCTCTTGCCTGAATGTATTAAGGAAGATTTAAGTGAAGATAAAAATGACAATAAATTCATTAAATTCTTAAACCTGAACTTTGTACTCTTAAACTGTTTCTTTTCCTCCCCACCATGACTTCCATCAGCTTCTTATTTTAAAATAACCAAATTATTTTCCTAATAATAAAATGTTTAGCAATGCCCAGCAAGAGTTTCTTTGCCCTTGTCTAGGCTGCCATCAGACTTCTTTGTCTTCACACTCCCTTTATTCTATAATAGACCTTGCATTTCAAGTACTTCAGTAGTCTTTTTGTGTTCTTCTTTAAAGATCAAACTACAAATTTGTTTTATCATATAAAACAAGTTCTTGCCACAAACCCAATATTATGTTTCCTTTTTGTAGTTACATTTCTAATTCTTTAGTCGTGTAATTTACCCAAATCATTATCTTGTATTGACATAGTTGGCAAGCTGCACAATGCAAAAAAACCATTCTATTACTGCACAATATTCAATAAGCAAGCTTTGTTACATTGAATTTTACACAGTCTGCTTGAGCAAGGTCAAACCTGCATTTCCAGTTATTTCCTACATCAGTTGGTGTGATTAAATTGAAAATATAAATCACTGAGTTGTTCAGTCTTTAACTATAAATAAAGGCACTAACAGGCCATTTTCTGTTAATTTTCCTCCAGTATAGTGGGCCTACTTGCCCAGGAAGAGATTTGAAAAATACTGTAAAGATTTTAGATTATGTAGAAGAATTTTCTCTGACCCACTAATATTTTATTTCTAGATGACAACAATCTAGAAAGGGTTCATACCCAATAAGTCCCTTTTTGCTTAGTTCTTTGAAACTATGCAATGAAAAACGTCCTTGCAAGCCCCCTGCCGTCTGCCTCTTCTGCATGTCCCTATTAGAGATTTCAAGAGTCTTATGAGAGAGGGGAACTACAACAGCCATTATCACTACCTACACTAATACACTTCTCAGGTATTTCATGTGTGATTATTGCCCATTGGTGTTGGTAATCTGAAAAGGGAAACTTTCCAGTTCAATAACTAATGAAATGTAAAAAGAAATCAAATTAACATCATTATTCATACCTTTACCTGAAAAGACAAGACAGAAAGCCCACAGGAATTGGGTGCTGAGCTGTGATCTAAAACCTGGGAAATCAAAAGCAAGGATACACATCAGGATACACACCAAAAGCCAGGATACAGTGCAACTTTCACATAGTCACACATGCTGCAGTGAATTTCCCTTCCAAAAGAAATGGTATAAGCTTGCTCCTGCTGACAGTGTTTTTCAATACTTTATTGCTGTATTTGACTGGCTTCACAAGGCTTCATTTGTTTGTAAATATATTTCCTTTGGGGAAACTTCATGAGGTTTCTGCTGAGCCACTTCACCACCACAGTGTGATCCCCCCAAGTGGCAGCACAGTGTGCACCTTCTTCTGCACCCTTGGTATGGGGATATTCTGTGTCACTGTCCAGGTCATTAATGAAGGCACTTGACAGTGCTGGCCCCAGAATCTGGGGTGTACAGTCCAGCTCATCCATTCTCTGTCTGCATGGTGCTTCCCAAAAGTACCCCAAGTTTAAATGTCACCACCTGAGAAGTCGATAACATGCAGTCAAGAAAATTACAGCTCAGACTACTTTCTTGGATTTTACAGGATGCTGTGGCATAGGCTGAGATGATGCATAGCCAGTCTCCATTTCTCTGGGGCAGCTTTCTACTGCCTTAACCATGAAACTATGCTTTTTATCTTCCTGAAACTCTCACCCTGCAGATTCAGCTGGAGTCTAGGCAAGGAGAGGGATAACACCAGTGTTTCTTATCGCATGACATTGATTCATCCCCAGTGCTCAACAGGACACACCAAGCAAATGTAAATCATCATGAAAAATCATGCAATTTAAAAGAATTTTATCACAATGAAAGCATTTCAGAGGGGTATTTATATCTCATTAAACAACAAACTGCTGGGAAAGATATGTTCCTTTTAGCTGCAGGAATCAGACGACTGCAAGAAATGTTGCTACACACCTGGTGAAAGTTTACTAAAACCAGCCTTCCTTCTAAACCAGAGCATTGTTTCACCTGAGGGTATTTAAACAGCCTATAAATCAGCTGTACAAGCTTTCTCCCAGCTCCAGTGATTAGATGGATTTTCTCAGATTATCTGTTAAAATTTTAGGTAATGAATCTCCTGGAGTACTTCTCTTTCCCAAAGTCACACCTAAAGCAGATTGAAGGATGACAGATCCACTTTGTGGTAGTTTTAAAATCCTTCCACCCTGACTAGAGAGTGGTTTTAAAAAGGTTTCTGTGAAATGATTACAAAACCACAGATAGGAGACCTCCATTTCTCTTTTAAAAGTTAGCTTCTGTGTATTTTTCCTTGTGGTGGAAGTGTTAGCTTGGCATAAAAACACTGTTAAGAGCCCAAGTCTTTGCACTAGAATATAGGAATTCTCCTTGCCTTTTCGCCTTCTTCCTTTTCCCAACTGTTCATAGAAAAAGAGGATAAAACCTGACCAAATCCAATGTCAGTATCCTCAACAAGTCTATTTGTGAAATATTCTGACCTGTAATTACCCAGCAATTTATCATTTCCTTTATTTTGTTTTTGAAGTGTTTGTACTCTCACTATCTTTGGTCATCTAGTCTGTGAGCTTCAGAATTGTTTACTCTGTCCTTTAAAAGGAAAACATACCTAAGTTTGTCCAGAATCATTCACTTTCAAAGTACACAGCCCCACTATAAAATATCTCACAAGTACGTAAGCTACCTTCAGTCAACAGAACTATAGAAAATTTTTTGTTTCTTTGAGACAGTTGCATGATGAGATGCAACACAATGAGATGATGCCGGTCACTGAAGGGGAAAATCGTATCTTACAAAAGATGAGGTCCAGAAAGGATTTATTACCCAGCTGTTTCTGCAAGAAAGCCCAGCATGCTCAGTAATGAGTTAAACAGACACTAATTTGTCTTGTGCTTGTGCTATTCCTTTCAAATGAAGCAAGGCAGGAACACCTGTTGGATTAAAGTGTGAAAAGAGATACAGACAGATATTTTTCAACTGTCTGAAACTGGCAAACTTCCCCTCTTAACTAAGGTACATACATGAGCACTGTAGACACCTGGAGACCCGCAAGGCAGAGACCCCACAAACATCCTGAGCTCTACTACAATCTAAACATAAAGAACAAACCATTGAGCAAATCTTCAGGATTAAGTTTGCTCGTCTCTGGAGATTACTCTGCAAAGAACAAGACACAGACACAGCTTCTTCAAAGCAAAGAAATGAGAAGAGAACATGTTTTTGTCGCCGAGTGATGTAAATAATGATGCCCTGGAATCAAATCTGGGCTGAACTTCCACAATCTAAATTGATTCTTGTATGATCTGACATTCCATTGCTTTTAAGAAGTCAAATATAAAATATTGATGAATCAGACAGATGTCTTCAGTATTACAGTGCTGTCAGCAATCCTGCCTGATGTTTAATATTTCATAACATAACACAGTATTTTCAGAGAACCACTATGTGGTGAGAAACCTCAAAGGAGAAATCTGGGGCCACTCATGTCAATGACCAATCATGCTGTGCTCTAAAGGAACACTGGAGTGGCCATTTCGTGTAATACTGGCTACAGAGTGCAAACTGGATTAAACAGAATTTGAAACACATTAACTTTTGATGGAGCTGGATCAAATCTCACTGTAAGAGCACTGAATCTTTTTCTCTTTCAAATGGAAAAATCCTTCCCCATCTAGACCAAAGGGAGTTTGGCACCTACTTTGAAGGGATCACGCTGCCAACATTAATAGGTGTCAGGTCAACCTCATTTCTCTTTATGCAGTATTGCTAAACAAAAGTTTGAACACCTGTGTTTAATTTCACATTCCCCATTGATTAGCTGCTAATATATCAAAAAGGATTAGGCTGTGAATCAATATTTAGATCTCAATCACCCTAATGCTATTACCTCAAAACAAACCCAAAAAGCCAAACCAACACCCGGTCAACCAACCGAAACAGAAATCAATGACTGTGTTTACCTACAATGAGCTCTAAGGCAGATTCCTCCTCTCACAGCCTACTTACTTGCCTATGGATTGCCACAAAGGACAGGAATTAAGCTCTCACTCTTCCTGGCACCATCAATCTTAATCACAATATCAATAAAATTAAAACTCTTTTTGCTCAACTATTACCATTACAATAATAAGCTACAGAATGAAAACAGAGAAACCTGTTGAGCTGCAGATTTTCCTGACATAAACTGGTGTTGATCCAGTTATTGAAGTTTAATGTAGTTCTAGGCCAAACTAAAGATATTACAAGAAGAAAGAACTTCCTCTTGCGTAAATAAATTCTCACACAGCTGTAAATGTGATGCACAGATCTGCCAAATGAGTTTTCCAATACCTTTAGAGGAAGAAGTTCAAAGATACCTTACGGGCTTATGTCAGGTTAGGAATGCAGCCGGTGAAATGAGGGAAGGCATAGAAATAATTTTAATTCCTACCCTGTAATTCAGGAAAATGGGTAAGTATCCTTTCAGCCTTCAAAGACAGTAGAAACATTATTTCATCAGCTCTGTATTTCAAATTAAGTTTCTTTTAGAGAGTTTTCTTCAATTTTATGGAAACATGAAAGCTGTTTTGGTACAGTTCCTTTTGGCACACAACATTAATTATGCATTTATGCTGGCCAGCCATTTATTGTTTGATTTGTTCCTATGGCAACCTAACTTCCATAACTTAATCTAAATACTTCATCTGAGACCAATCCTAATTTTGGAAACTTGTCACCATTAATATCCATTTTCTGTTTACAAGACAGTATTTATTAAATGCCTGTGGTTATTAAGGCCCTGTATTATGTTGAACTTCACTATATTGTACATATTTTATATGTACATTATATACTCCCACACACTACACTTTTTTTTCCTTTTCCCTACAAAAATATCACTTACAGATCAGTTTATTTTCACATCTATGTTTCTTCACTATTCTTTTAAATCCTTGAAAGCTGCAGGCTTGTTAATAGGTGCTACATGGATACTCATAGCAACTGATAGCAAAGCCACCAGGTCAAATAAATGCTTACTTAGGATAGCACTGTTTGTCAGCAAGATAAAATGCCTTGTTAACATTATGCATAAAATCAATTGATTTTAATTTTCTGGCATCTGTTTCAGTTCTCTTCACTTATTAGTGAAAAGCATTCATGGCTCTAAGGGAAAATTACTGAAAAATATGTGTTTCATCTCCAGCTTGAGCTAAGCAGTTGGTAAAATTTTCAGAGGTGCAACAGTTGCTAAAAAATTTGAAAGTTAGACAAATTCAGGTACAGCAATGGATATCCCTGTGACACATAAATTGTAGCATTTGCAGGATTCCCATATGCTCCCCATACACAGTACAAAGTTCTAGTCCCAATTAAAGACCTGGAAAAAGCCTCAAGTTCTCTATCATAGCCACAAATACACCACAGGTGTCCAGTTAAACTTTCTGGATTGCAGCACTGAGCAATCAGAGCCTCCACAGAGCACATGGTTCACCCTACACAAACGTGGCACCTGCAATAGCCAGGCTTCCTCTGGGCAACTCTCCTGGAGCCACTGGGATGTCCAGCCAGAACTCATGTTCTGAAATATCCTGAAGCAGAACAAATACGATGAGAAAGGTAAGTATGATCTCCTGAAATGCAAACTACATGAACTTTAAAAAGATGTTATTTAATTAATCCTGGGTCTCAGAGAGTGAGAGGCAGCTGGGAAGCATACGGAGAAGAAGGCTGACTCTCCTGATTAGTGCAAAACAGGATCTCAGAGCAAGGACATTTTCAGCCAGTCACATGCAGACGGAC
This sequence comes from Mixornis gularis, assembly GCA_003546035.1. NCBI lineage: Eukaryota > Metazoa > Chordata > Aves > Passeriformes > Timaliidae > Mixornis > Mixornis gularis. The sequence continues at coordinate 824,456 of QVAJ01000239.1, forward strand.
CAGCAGCTATGAAGGAGATGACAAAAGACTCCTACATCAAATTCCTGGGAGTCTCCAAACTGAGGAGCACATTCAGATTCCAAGGGGAGAGTAGTGGAAGGACTATCTCATATGCTCTACTTAAAGAAGAATACATCTTTATAATTGCAGGAAAGAGGAACTCTTGCAGAAGGAGTAGTGAATAAATATGGCAAAGATGGATAGTGGACCAAAAGCCAGAGAAGTGACGTAAACCCAGAGAACTACAACCTAGCCTGGATAGTACATCAACCATGGTGAAGTCTCAGTGGAAAAGGCACACTGCCTTTGACAGATATTGAGGAAAATAAGGATGGAAATTCATGGTGTATCAGCAGGGCCCAACACAGCTAATAGTGAACAGATTAATAAAGGCATGGGTGAGGCAGTGATTATCTATAAAGATCCTCAGTAAATAAGGAAGTTGATTCTAGTGACAATATCCCAAAAGATATTACAAGGATTTCAGAATATCTTGCCTGTGTCAAAATTTCGTTTTTCTTGGGAAGACTCAGAATGTAGAAGGAGAATATTTCAATTCTGCTTTTTAAAGAGAGAGAAATGCTGTAATAAATCCTGTGCCTCAGGCTAACCACAGGCAACTCCAAGGCTGACAAGAAGGTTTTGTGACGACTTCTGCTCCTGGTGTCTGAGGACATGCCTGATTTCAGGAAACGATCAGGCTGGGATGCATTCTGGGCTTTCCACATGACTAACTCCAAGCAATTGCCAAGAGGTGAAATCCCAGGCAATGGTGAGCTAATGAGCACTGCAGAACAGCACTCATCAGCAGTGAAGGACAGCCAGCATCACTCAACACCCTCCTCACGAGCAGGACCTGGCAGTGCTGCAGTAAGAGCACTCTGCTGGGGGGGCCAATTCACTGCCACAGCGACCCCCTGCACCTGGTGGGCAGCAAACCTCTCCCACAAGGAGCACCAGCAATCCAGCTGCCATGCAAACTGCACCCACAAAGGGCAGGAGCAATCCAGCCGTGCAATCCACTTGGAAGGATCTGAAGCTTCTTACGGGACACAAAACACTCAGGCTCCTCAATATGAATGTTTGCCATCATTTTAATCAGGATAGCTGTAACACCAGCCCTGATTCTCCGAAGAAGGCCTTTGGCAAAAATCTGCTAGTCTTGGAAACAAGGCACTTGTGGTAAACTGAGGTGACCAGGTCAGGGGGAGATGACAAAACGTAACCATGTGAAAGACACTGAGRCTCAGGAGAGGACCCAGCTGATCCAGCAGGTCAGACTCTAAGTAGCCACTGGCAGAACTCTGCTGCTCTCCTCTGGATAGGGGGAAGGCTGTCACAGGCAGAGCACAAGGGGCAGCTGTCCCCTCAAGGAGCTCCACTCGGTCAGGCAGAGCACCATATGTGGTTACTGCGGCACTGCAGCCCCTTCCCTCAACTCCTGAATAGAAAAACCAACAGGACTGGAGACAAGGTCCTTACTTGGCCTGCAAGCAGTGCAAAACCTAAATTAGGTACCTTTCCATCCGACACTAAAAAATGAAAATACACAACTGAAACTCTCCAACCAGAATATATGCACAGAAGAGTACCTGTGGTGACCTCAAGTGTGTAAAGAAATGAATCATTTTTCACTATGTGGAACTTAAAATACTCTAAGTAAGCAGTAGTTACACTACCTGTAATACTCCTTTGTGTTTTCCTCTGGATTCTGAGCATAGGGGCTGCCATGGAAAACATCTGAAAGCGGACTCATCTTTTTAATAACAGCACAGAAATATTAAGCTGAAAGAATAGACTAAGGAGGATGGCAGCATTAACATTGAGTGCTAGGAAAAAAAGGGAAGTACCAAGTGGCTAATAAATACTAATTGGATTTTTCAAGAATAAATTACTTTTGCATTTCAAGTTTAGGTTTTGATTTATTTTTGGATGCACAGAGACTATAAAAGTGTAAAATGATTTATAGAACACATACACCCAGAATGTAGAGAAATGAGAACATGTGATGAGTTATGAAGATGTGCTTTGTAAAGACCACCATAAAGTCATAGCTTTCACACCACGAGTGTGCTGTACAATCCAATTCAAACCTCATATTTTATACAAACTTAAATCGATTCCTTTTTCCAGGGGCAAAGCTAAAGAGGGAGGCATGGTTTGCTGAAGGGAGCTATTAGCTGGGAGTGCCACTCAGCAGGCCACAAACACATGTGAGGAAAAGGAGGAACAGGATATGCGACCACCAAGGACCAGCCATTCTAATGGCATTCCTGACACTGTAAGAAATGTATGAGCAGAGATCCAACAATAGGAAATATAAAGTTACCTGGGTCTTGGGAGGCGGAATTCTGGTGTTTCATTTGTTACTTTATGAAAAGCACTACTGGGAAGAGGGAATACCATTTTTATTTATACATAAGTAATCCATTTTTTAAGTGTTGCTGTACCTACTTGTTAGATTCTTTTATTTTCCAGTAAAACCATTACTATGATTGTTTACTAGTTTTCATAAGGTGCATTTTTATGCAAGATATCCGGATTCATTTTAGAGCCATGCAGAGTTAAAAATTTCAGTTTCATTCAGAAAAATATATATATGATCATTATCAAGATCAGTTTGATTTTAATTACCTTATTCAAATTAATTTCTCTTCAATAATCACTAGAATATACTGTCTGCAAGAGCCAAAACTTCCCTGGCATCCATTTCAGAAGCTTGCTGTAACTTGTGGGACTTTGGTTACAGCTACTGAAAAAGTCCTGGAACACATTTAAAATAAAATTACATACCCAGACAGAGGCAGAATGGATCCCCTGTTTTAACAATTCCCTTCTGCACAGATGCAGGAAGGAACAGTTACCGGGACAGATTTGATTTTAGACCATATCATACTTTCCAGTACATTTGTTTAAAGGGTCCTCAGTTACTGACAGCTCAGTATTTTACTGAGCTAAGCTTTTTTAAAGCTGCATTTAAAATGAGCACCATTCCCTCAGCTGCTCAGAGAACCCTGAGTACAGCTGTGCAACAGTGCTGGCTGTGTGACACACACCAGCGTTTCCTAAGCCTAACCCCAAGGTTAAGAGGGTTGTGTGATGGTGCGGTGCTTCTCTCGGGGCTTTCGCCGCGCTTCCCAGCCAGCTCTGGCACTGGCGTCACAAAAAAGGTACGGTCCTGTATTCTGGAATACAGTTCCGACCCTGTGGGTCTTTGCCTCGGCAGAAGCATGAACAATGCGAGCAATAAAGCAATGAAACTCCGGTGGGGAACTTCCACTGGGTTTTATTAAGTTCACACAACTTCCTTCCACCCAGGAGTCAGCCCACTGAAGCCTGCCAAACTCACTGGTTTTCACCTTAAATGTCGGGGTGGGGGAGTAGGGAAGATACAACTTGGAACCAATCCAGAGTGGGAAGGGAGTAACCCTGAACCTAAATGACAACCCATGGAACAAATCCAGGAACAAAGGGGGCAGGAGAACCGAGACCCAGCCTATCACTCGGCATCCCCACCAGAATTTTCTAGACATCAGGGTGGGGCCCCGAAGTGACAGACAGGACCCAGGTGTCACATAAATTATGATTGATTAATAACAATAACTGGGGCAAACCATAATGGGGTAAAACATGGAGTACATTGTGATCATTGAGGCTGGGATGTCCCAGCCAGAAAGATGAGGCCACACCAGCAGCAGTTCAAGGGAACTAACCGTTTATTACAAAAATCTGACTCCATTTATATACATTTGTACAAAGGTCAAGAGATTGGCTACACAGGTCGCCACCTCTTTAACCTGGATGGTGGACATCACCATCAATCATTTCTTCTCTCAGAGGAGAAATATGTAAACATCTATTTTTACACACTTGTTTACATTCCACTCTGTGGGAACCCACAGCACAAAGACAGAAGGCAGAAAATTCAGGGCGACAGTACATGGGGAAAACCATTGTGAAACAGTATAAAACAAACAGATACATATAGAAAACTGGAAAAACCTCAAAATACATCATTACAGGGTTGTTTTATACTCTATTTAAAAAAAATTATTACTTTTTCAAGTAGATATTTCATTTTATACAAACATGAGGCATTTTATGTATGACAGATCCTTTTACATATGGAAGTTTATAAATATTCTTCTCAGATTTGCTGTTTTCTCTCTAAGTTTTATCCCATGGATTAAGAAAGATATTAGTCAAAAACTGTTCACTGCAATCCCACTTCTTAGCCTAGAGGAAAGAAACATTAAAGATTAATTTACCTGAATTAGGGAAAGAGTCCCTGATACAGTTCAACACGTGGTCAGAGTCTTATAAAACACATGTTAATGCATCCCTCTCTGAGGGTCCAGCCCTTACAGATTGGTTTAAAATAATTTTAGCCAGACCACTCTTTAGGGGTGTTTTGTAAAGCAAAAGGTTTAATAAAGAAAAACAACAAAATAACAAACATTAGATAAAACAAAAGAAAAGCCACACACAGGCATCCGAGAAAACCTCTGACACTCTGCTAGGGACACTCCAAAAAGCCTCTTACTTCCTCTATGCTCCTTACTGAATCCTGACTGTTTTAGGAGGGACCATCTGGCTTTTGGCCCAATGAAGTTAACAACAGACTTTGAGTAACACTCTCAGAGCACAATTCATACTCCTGTGCTGGCGCTGAGCCAATTACAATGAGAAAAACACAGAACTTTCTAGTTAAACTTCCTAAAATGTCTAAAGGTAAACAAACTCTTTCCCTATTTGGAAACACCTGATGGGGGTGTGGGGTGCATTACTACAATTCCCTTTATAAGGACAGTATCTGATGCATTATAGACAATTAATTAGTACCAACAACCCTAAAATTCTCTTATTTTGCATAAGCATGGCATTCAGCTGCAGGTTACGTGAGTTGCTCAATTTTTTGCTTTTGTTGCATCCAAAGTTTTGAATATGAACATTAGTTTAATAAATTATTTGGAATGAAAATAACAGATAAGAGGCGATGATTGAAACAGCTGTTATGAAGGAAGTTTCAGATCATTAATTTGCTATACAGAAGACCAAACCTGCCCAGAACCTGCAGCAGCAATGGAGATCCATGCACACATGTTTTATGCATGGAAAATTCTCCGGGAAAGAGAATCACCAAAACCAATTGTAAGGGAGTTCTGCAGCTGTTCTGCACTACTTGATTCAAGGCTTATACCATTAGTTTCAGATTCATTGTTTTGGCTGCTTGGGAGGCAAGAGAATGCCTTACTACAATAGAGAAAGCCAGAGCTACAAACAAAATAGCTCTAGAGGTAGGATTAATACCAAACTGCAGGAAAGAGCTATGTGACAAATGCCATCTACGGCCATGCTCAGCATTTTAACATCAAGCTCTGATGAAGTATCCCCAAGTCACTCATAAGATATCCAAAACTGCTCCCAAAGTTATTGACAGTCATGAGGTGATGGCAGAGACCTTCACATAAAAGCAGAGGAAGACACCAGAGGCCCCAGAGATATAATCACTAATAGTTAATTACTGTCCCAGAAGGAATGTGATCAGGAAACTGGCTTAAGAGACAGCAACATGAACAAAGAGCACAGACAAAGAACTGTGCACGAGGTCAGCCTGTGAACCCACAAAGAAAGAAAAACACAGCGATCCTCATCATCCATGAATATTACAGAGTAGGAGCACTGCTCTGTTCCTTCTTTTTTTGCCTCCCTGAGAAAAGGAGGAAAAAAGGAGTTAAGTATGCATGTCTATACATAACTTGAATTATTTCATTACAGTTTCTCTGACACCCTTCCAGTAAATCATCAGCTAGATTTTCTTACATCCTCTCACATATTTTATTTCTCAGATCACCTGAACCTATGACATGTTAAATTTAAATATGACTTTTTTGGAATGCAGAATTAAGTGGACAGACTAATGCCATTCAATAGAATTTAATAAACCAGCTGCCTCGAGAGTGATTAAAGTTAAATCAGTGATTTACAATGGCTACCAGAGGAGATTTAGAACAAGTATTTGCAATCAATATACAAATCAGGCCTTGAGAGCAATGGTTTATGCTGGCAATAAACGCTCCTGAAGGCTACAAGAGGTTTTTATTTCAGGCTATCCATGTCCACTGTCCTTACTCCCAGCAGTTGTGACCCTCCCTGGCAGGTCCCAGGGCAATGCCCTATCCCAACAGCATAAAGTTGTCCAGGTCCCTCTGGCAGGCTCAGGCTGATGCTGCACCTGAAAGCTGCCAACCTTGCATGAATGTCACACTAGGTAAGAGGTCATGAAAAAATACCTGGAGATTAAGAAATGGAATAAAAATTTTAAAGTGGTGACAAACATTTGTTTCTGAAAACCTCTCACTTTCATGATGACATCACTTTTCCAAGTCCCTTTCAGTTCCCGCTCATCTACACTACATTTGGCAACTTTTACAGTTTTCTGCACACTCAGTATTCTTTGCTTAACAAACCTTCACAGCTTATCTGTGTAGAAAAATATATCACTGTAGCTGGTACTGGCTCATCCCTGAATAAATGACCATTTCTTCTCATAAGAATTGTCCTTATTCCAGAGCCAGAGCCAATGCCATTTTTTAAATCAGTTATATTGCTGCTGATCCCATTCAAAGAACAGAAAGAAGAAAATCTGTCTCAATTCCTACACAATTAAGACTGATCAGGGAAGTATAATCCCTTAAAATGACATTTCCATTCCAGTCTTCTACTCTAAATGAAACCAAAAGCAAAGAGAAACAAAGCTTTTGAAAAGTGAGGAGCTTCAGACACTCATGAACTCTGAACTCATTTCTAACCGCTGAAGTTAATCCATGACAATTTCTCCACATGACTGTTGCTCTTCTTTTTCCCTAGGGCTGTTGGAGAGATGAAAACAGGAGGCTGTTTTCAGCCATGATTCACTGTCAGTAAGCAAGAATTCCAAATAACCCCTTAGTATAACTTTTAGAGTAATCAGTCTCCAGCCAAAGAGTAGTATAATTTTCAAAACCTGCTGGATTTGGCCTTCTAAGAAAAAGCAGTTATCTCATATTCACATGTCCTGAATAGATCTGAATATATAACAATATATAATAATATACCTGAATAGATCTAATCTTCATTTAAGCAATCAAAGAGACTGTTTCCAGTATGGAATCAACTGTGCAGACCCACATCATGTCTAACACTTTTGTAGAAAATTTTGCGTATCTTCATCGGTCGGTTTCTCTCTAGTTTTTAGCCAAGAGTAATTAGTTCCATTACAAGGGAACTGCATTCAATAATCTACCAGCAGGACAGCATTTCAATTTTACAGAAACAATGCACACGAGTCGCAAAAATCTAAGGCACACAGGAAACCACAGAGGATTGCTTCTAATTCTAGGACTGTGGTCATCTTCTTGTTAAGGAAGAACCTCAATACCCACATTTATCTGGTTGAAGATAGTCCTCTATAGAGCAGTAAATATTATTTCCAGCCTGCAGAATCTGGACAGTTTTCCAGAGTAAGGAAAAATTTTTGCACTGTTTTTATTTTATAGGCTCAGCTTCTTTCCATCATAAAAGACCTTGACCATGACATGTACAAGTGCATTTTCATTGCTCCTTCCATGCCCAAAGATCACAAAGGAGCATTAAATGTGGGTAACTGTCAGAACATACAAGCACACTGCTGGAATACATACATAGAGAAAGATTCACATTTATTAACAAGCAAATGTAAAAAAGGCTGAATTGACAACTAAAAGATTCGACATGGTGGGGTCCTGGTAAAGTATCTGTCATTTGTCACAAACTATAGATTGGATACAGATTTCATGAACAGCTGCACAGCTTATGGCTTGAGATAATGATGTATATGAATGAACATTAATTTAATATTCTGCTGATATAACTTGACTTCCTGATGTTCAGCACAGTATTTTTAGTCTAAGAAATACCTCTTCTTAGTTACTGAAGCAGCAGAGCTTCAGTTCAGAGAGAAGCACATAAATTTGAGCAGCATTAGGCTGTGGAACTTGTAGCTTTGGTCTTAAGTTTTAACTGTAACAGTGAAAAGCCCCTAGCACTGCAGTATTTAACTTACCAGTTCTCAAATGTTCATCAAAGCTGTCTATGTTCAGTGGCAACAGCATGCCTCCATAAAACATACAGAAACTTCTTTTTCGTCAAAAGCCCCCCTTTGTGTAACAGAACAAAAACTCCCCCATCCTCAACTTGTAAAGATTATTCTGTAACACAGCCAGTAAAGCACTGATCCAAACCTTTAGAGAGCAAGAAGGAGCCTTGTAATGTTACGATCAGAGGCCACAAAATAAGAACCAAGTTACCCTCCTGATCTAGAAGGGCTGCAGTTGTGAACTGGAACAACTGAGGCTGAACTCACTGCTGCACTTACTGGATATCTGAACCACAGCTAGGAATGGTTACCAAGCCAGTGCTACCTCCCTGCTGAAATAAGGAAATAAATAAATTAGGAAGGAAGGCAGCACTTGCATAACAGACATCATTAGGATCAGCTGGGTTCCCTAAATGAGGCATTCAGTGTTGGATCGTTTATCTCAGCTGATGGCTCCTGGCACTGGGTCCAGGCTCCCCCTGGGGCGCTGCTTGCCCAAGTTCGGGAGCTGCCCAGCCCTTGCCCAGCCCTCCCCAAGGCACAGCAGGGCCAGCAGGCCTATCGTTATTGGTTGGGACATCTTTAATAATGATATTACTCCAAATCTTCTTGGAGGGCTTAAAAGCAATGTCTATTAAAAGGCACATCCTTTCTATACAGTGTTTCAGTACAATTGGACCGATCGGTCATTTCAGACCAATGCCTCTTAGTAAACATCTTTGCAAGTAAACAAGTTGGTTAGAACAGCAAGTGTGAGATTAGAAAATGTTTGGAATATCTTCTGACAGCCCAGTGTGGGAAAGTAAGCATTCCCACACTCTGCTGCTGCCAGATGCCTTAATATTTTCTCCCTGACCACTGTCAGTTCCCACTCAGGACAGTGCACAGAGACCTCTCCTCAGCCACCTCCCCTTCTGACGCTCCCTCCTCCAACCCTCCCAGGCTGTGTCTTGCTCTGAGCACCACAAGTGCATTCAGTGCAAATCACGAGGATGTCAAGAAGAGGAAAAATAAGACATGAAAGTATCAATGACACATTTCAGTAACGTTAATGACCACTTCAGTGTTCTCTTCCTACAGTGGACTCCCTTTAGCCAAGACTTATGCAGACTACATTATCTTTTTTTTTTTACTCCTGCAGACTGCTATTGTTTCCTACCTGAATTTGTCAGTGAACTGTCTACCATCCCATTAAAAATTACAATTTTTTCCTTCTCCGCGAATTATACTCAAATCCAGGTATTGCATTTTTCTAGGAGTTGCATCTCTTACAAGGTATTGCACACATCTCGAGGTGTGCAGCTGTCCTGCTACCAGATCCTGAAGTGCCTTCATTCCCTTAAAACTTTGTTCAAGGGCCTGGGAGCTGTTGATAACCCGCTACCTCCCCTAAATAATGTCAAACTACTCAGAATTTCTATCCCTGATCTTCCACTCAGGCTGGGCTCCTGTTACGAACCTTACTCTCCCTGAAAGGCAAACCTGTCTGCTTTTAAAAGCCCTTCTGCATCTCACAGCTCTGCAAGGCAATCCCTGAGCCCAGGGATTTCCTCCTCATTTCCTCCCCCATCATTTCCTCCACCAGCAGAAGCAGCTGCAGCAGACAGAGGTGAGTCTGAGCAGCCAATTTCCTTGCAGTTCCATGCAGCCTCAGAAAAAAATCTTTACTATTAAAATAATGCTACAGTTCTGGGTAATATCCAAGGAGGGTAATGTGAGACCTAACACTGACAGGAACTGTAACACTGTATCTGAAATCCCAGTGAGGATTCCTCACGTGTCCTTATCCATTAATTACAGTTCTAACTAGTACTTATAACAACTCCTGCTGCATTGCTTCCTCATGTTCCAGGGAAGCCTTTGGGAGTCAGAAATCCACAGCTGGAAGGGGATGCTGGGGCACTCGCTCATTCCACTCACTCATATGAAGAGCATGGAAGAAGAAATAAAAATAAATGCAATCACAGAATCACTGCGTTGCAAGAGACCTCCAAGATCATCGAGTCCAGCCCAGCCCTAATACCTCAATGAATCCATGGCACTGAGTGCCACATCCAGTCTTTTTTAAACACATCCAGGGATGGCGACTCCACCACCTCCCCTGGCAGACCATTCCAGTACTTTATCACCCTTTCTGTAAAAAACTTTTTCATAATATCTAACCTATATTTCCCTTGGTGCAGCTTGAGACTGTGTCCTCTCCTGTCAGCTGCTGCCAGGAGAAAGAGACCAACTCCCACCTGACCACGGCCACCTTTCAGGGAGTTGTAGAGAGTGATAAGGTCACCTCTGAGTCTCCTTTTCTCCAGGCTAAACAACCCCAGCTCCCTCAGTCRTTCCTCACAGGGTTTGTRTTCCMAGCCYCTCACCAGCCTYGTTGCCTCCTCTRGAYRYGCTCAAGCATCTCAACATCCTTCCTAAACTGAGGGCCCAGAACTGGACACAGCACTCGAGGTGTGGCCTCACCAGTGCCCAGTACAGGGGCAGAATGACCTCCCTGCTCCTGCTGGCCACACCATTCCTGATCCAGGCCAGGTGCCCTTGGCCTTCTTGGCCACCAGGGCACACTGCTGGCTCATGTTCATGGCTGTCACCAGAACCCCCAGGTCCCTTTCTGCCTGGGCACTGTCCAGCCATACCATCCCCAGCCTAGAGCATTGCAGGGGGTTCTTGTGGTCAAAATGAGGGACTCGGCACTTGGACTTATTAAACTTCATTCTATTGGGCTCTGCCCACCCATCCAACCATTCCAGGTCTCTCTGCTGAGCCCTCCTACCCTTCCAACTGATGGACAAATATTCCCAGCTTAGTGTCGTCTGCAGATTTACTAATGAAAGACTCAATACCCTCATCCACGTTGTCAATGAAGACATTGAACAGAGCTGGCCCCAGCACAGAGCCCTGAGGAACACTGTGATTGCCAAGGCTGGGAGTGTCCCACCTCAGGGGCAGAAAGATGAGGCTCCACACCCCAGCAGTTCAAGGGAACAACCTTTAATTCAAAATCTGACTCCATTTATGTACATTTGTACAAAGGTCAAGAGATTGGCTACAGAGGTCGTCACCTCTCCAACCTGGATGGTGGACATCACCATCAATCATTTCTTCTCTCAGAGGAGAACTATGTAAACATTCTAAAAATACACATTGTTTAGATGAAGCTGTGTGAGAAACTGCAGGAACAAAGAGAGAAGGCAGAAAATTCAGGGCAACAGAACACCACTGGTGACTGGCTGCCAGCTGGATGCAGCACCATTCCCCACCACTCTCTGGGCCTGGCCATGCAGCCAGTTCTTAACCCAGCAAAGAGTGTTCCTGTCCAAGCCGTGGGCTGCCAGGTTTTCCAGGACTCTGCTGCGGGAGACAGTGTCAAAGGCCTTGCTGAAGTCCAAATAGACAACATCCACAGCCTTTCCCTCATCCACCCGGCAGCAGTCATGAAAGGAGACCAGGTTGGTCAAACACGACCTACCCCTCCTAAACCCATGCTGGCTGGGTCTGATACCCAGGCCATCCTGTAGGTGCTGGGTGATGACACTCAATATAAACTGCCCCATGACCTTACCAGGTACTGAGGTCAGGCTAACTGGCCTATAATTACCAGGATCATCCTTCCCAATCTTTTTGTGAATGGGTGTCACATTGGCCACCTTCCTGTCCTCAGGAACCTCACCAGTGAGCCAGGACTGTTGGTAAATGATTGAGAGCAGCTTCACAAGCTCATCTACCAGCTCCCTCATCATCCTGGGATGGATCCCATCTGGGCCCAGAGATTTATGAACATCCAAGCGGCTCAGCAGTTCTCTGACTGTCTCCTCCTGGATAACAGGGGCACCATTCTGCTCCCTGACACCATCTACCAGCCCAGTAGGGCAACTGTCCTGAGGACAAGCCGTCTTCCCACTAAAGATTGAGGCAAAGAGGGCATTAAGCACCTCTGCCTTGTCCTCATCTGCAGTTACTAAGTTCCCTCCCTCATCCAATAAGAAACAAAGGTTGCTCTTACCCTTCCTTTTACCATTAATATATTTGTAAAAATGTTTTTTGTTATCATTTACAAAAGTTGCCAATTTAAGTTCTAACTTAGCTTTGGCCTCCCTAATTTTTTTCCTACATGCCCTAGCAACCTCTTTAAATACTTCTGAGAGACCTGAACCTCCTTCCTGTCCTAAGATGACACGTCCTCCTTTTATTCCTAAATTCCTTCAAAACCTCGTTGCCCATCCAGGTTGGATGTTTGCCTTGTTGACTCATCTTTTGGCACACAGGGACAGTCTGTTCCTGTACCCTCAGCGTCTCTGTTTTGAAGCACCCCTACCTTTCCTGGACTTCTTTGTTTTCAAGGGCTGCTTCCCAAGGAACTCTCTGGAAAAGTCTCCTAAATAGTCCAAAGTCTTCCCTTGGGAAGTCTAATGTACAAGTCTTACTGATGTTCCTCCTGATTTCACCAAATGTTGAGAACTCTATAGTTTCATGATCACTATGCCCCAGGAGGCCTCCAAGCAGTACATCTCCCACCAGCCCATCTATGTCTGCAAACAACATAGTCCCTCCCCTGGTGGGCTCACCCACCAGCTACAACAAAAAAGTTGTTCTCCATATGCTCCAAAACCTTCCTGGACTGTCTCTTTTCTGATGTATTAAGTTCCCAGCAGATGTCTGGCAGGTTGAAATTGCCTACAAGAACAAGGGCTGATGATCCTGAAACATTCTTCAGCTGTCTACAGGATAAGTTGTCCACCTCTTCTTCCTGGTTGGGTGGATGATAACAGACTCCCAGTAGGATGTCAGCCTTGTTGGCTTTCCCCTCAATTCTTACCCATAGGCATTCAACTCCATCTTCATTAGTTTCAATACCTACAGCATCAAAAGACTCCCTAATGTAAAGGGCCACCCCACCATCTCTTCTCCTTTTCCTGTCTCTTCTGAAGAATTTGTAGCCATTGAGTGCAGTGCTCCAGCTATGTGAGTCATCCCACCACATTTCTGTGATGGCAACTACATCAGAGCTTTGCTGATGCACCATGACCTCCAGCTCTTCCTGTTTGTTACCCATGCTGTGTGCATTGGTATACATGCACTTCAGCTGGGCTGCTGGTTTCACCCCTAACTCAGGCTTACCACCCTTGGGCCTGCTTCCAGACAGTCAAGCTGCATCCCCTTCCCCCTTCAAACTTAGTTTAAAAAGCCCTCTCATTGAGTTGTGCCAGTTCATGAGCTAAAAACCTTCTGCCCTTATTAGAGAGATGGAGCCCATCTGGTTCCAGCAGGTCAGGTGTGGTAGAAGTTGCCCCATGGTCAAAGAACCTGAAATTCTGCCAATGACACCAACCCTTGAGCCACTTGTTGATAATGTGAGCTCTCTCTATTCCTTTCACCATTTTTTTCTGCCACCAAAGGCACTGAGGAAAAGACTACTGTGCCCCTGTCCTATGAACCATGTGACCCAGTGCCCTAAAGTCCCTTTTAATTGCCCTAGCACTCTTCTTTTCAATCTTGGCATTGCCAGCCTGGAGTATCAGCAGTGGGTAATAATCATAGGGCTGAATCAGCCCAGGAAGTCTCTCAGAGACATCCTGCACCCGGGCCCCAGGGAGTCAGCAGACCTCCCTGTGGAATGGGTCTGGGCAACTCTTTGTTCCCCTCAGAAGGGAGTCACCCACTACCACTACCCTTCTTTTCTTTTTGATGTTAGAGGTGGTGATCCATCCTACAAATGAAGTGTAACTGGGAGGCTCACTGGCAGATCATCTTCTTCTAAATCTGACTTTCTAGATCCAAGGTCTCATACCTATTCTGAAGTGGCATGCCCTCAGAGACATGCCATGCCCTCAGAGACATACCACGCCCTCAGAGACATGCCAATCCTGTTCGCCCGCTCCCGTCCACCCCCCTGCGTGCCCACTACTGTTGGCCCGCTCCTGTTGGTTTGCTCCTGTTTCCTGCTCCTGTTTCCCGCTCCTGTTGACACATTTTTGTGTGCCTGCTCCTGTTTCCCACCCGTTTGCCCGCCTGTTTTCCCCCTCCTGTTTCCTGCCCCTGTTTCCCGCCCCTGTTGGCCCGCTCCTGTTTCCTGCTCCTGTTTCCTGCCCCTGTTTCCCACTCCTGTTTCCCGCCCCTGTTTCCCGCTCCTGTTCACTGCCCTCCCTAGAGGCCTCTTTTAAGCAGCCCGCCACTCACCAGCGGAGGAGCCCCGTCCTGGCCTGTGTGAGTCACAGTGTGACACTTTCTCCAGTTTTCCACTTTCCGTGGGATTTCTGTGCCTGTCACAGGCGGATGTTTTAGAGAAGTCCTAGCACTGTGTTCCCACTACCAGTTACAGTGTCCAAGACCTGATCACAGGGCATTTTTTCATGCTTGGGTGTGGCTTGTTAAAAAGTTGATCATCAAAGAATAAAGCAAGCTTCTGGCTCTACCATACCCTAAACTCCATTTCCAAAAGCAGTAACTTTTGGAAAAGCAATACAATAAATTTCCCTCGCCCCAGAGGAGCCTTGTACCTCCCCTTATTACCATCCACAACAGCATCAGTTCAAACACTCAGAGTTGTACAGCTGACCTTGCACGTTCAACACCAATTTAATGCCACTCTTTTACTGATAACCCTTCCCCAGTTGACAGAACAATAATTTAGAATAACATAATTTTCAATCAACAAAAGTATTGAAGAAAGTAAAAAAAAAGGTTCTCCTTGTGCTGAAAAAACTGATAACAAGAGGTATTAAGTAAAAAATTTCTTACTAGAATAGATGTGGCTGGATCTAAAGGAATATTTGACTTTGAGTAACTCTTTCTTTTCAGGGAAGTAGGCTAAAATCTACGCATGCCTAGAGAAAGAGAACAAAACCCCACAACTGAACATCTACACATGGAAAATTTTTGAAATTATATCCCTGACAGAGCTGTGGAAGGCAACAAGTATAAATGTAGCCAATCTTGTGTTTCTCTTAAACAATGGTTGAACACACCTCTGTGCTTACTGATAACAATACTTTTTTCATTTTAGGATCAGATTGATATATACCTTCTCAACATTAAATTGATATTATTCTTAAAAGCAGCAGTGTGGGAGTCAAAGAATCATTTTTATCAGCCTAATTTTAATTTCTCAAGTCCAAAATATTTTGTGAACTTATAACATTAGAGAGGTAATTCTGAGTCCATTCACCAGCTTGACATATTGCAGAGAAAGAATCTGGATAAAGTCCTCAGCTGACACAGGTGCAATGAAACACATGAAGCTTTGTGGATTTACAGCAAAGGAGAGTTTGATCCGGAGACAGTTATGTGACCTGCCCACAGAAATAAGTTCATCAGTGACCATGACACAGATCTCAAAGTCTTTAAGATTCCTTCTTACCCAACTATTCCATGATGCCATGATGAACAATATGCAGAGTTTTGATCCTCACATTTAAGGTAACTGCATTTAAACATTAAGTGCAGTGGAAGACAGCTGGGGAAGACAAAGGCACTGACAGCAGGGTATTCTATCCCAGAAATCACAGAATACTCTGACCTGAAAGGGACCCGCAAGGATCATCAAGTCCAAGTCTTAAGTGAATGGCCCGCAGAGGGATTGAACCTGCAACTGTGGCATTTTTAGCACCAGGCTTTGACACACCGAGCTCATCTCAGTCTAGTTACTTCAATCACAAGTTTTGCAAGTCTCAGACTTCTGAGAAGAAAACATTTCTGCCCATAAACACTCTATGGTGAGTGTAAGGGAGGGAAAAGCACTGCTGCCTCAGGACCAGAGAACAACAACTCCAAGGACAAATGTGTGTGAATTGATTATGCATACATTAGGGCTACACCAGCAGAGATGTTTTTAGCTATTCCATCATTATATTCCTGGGGCAAGTTTTCCAGAGAGATGGTGGAACATGAAATTTACTTTTATTTACGGTTGTGTAGAGTAAGTTCATAAAAGCAACTGCACGATGTTGTCCTGATGAAGCAGGGGATCATAATTAACCACACAGTATTTTCCAATCCCCTGTTCTTATTTTCTTTTATGATACGGCTGCAGAGAACATAAGGATGAGAGAACTCATTTAAAAAGCTAAGAATATATGGGGATTCTCATATCCACCACCAAAGTCCACTTACTGTTCATAATATCATACAAACAATATCCTTCATTCCAATCCTGCATCAGCAACAATACCACACAGTTTTCCAGCCTCAGATCGTGAGAGATTTTGGGCTAGGGACCTGACAGCAGTAACCTTTCAGCTGATTTGAAAGTGCAGAGAATGGGAAGTGCAGTACAGACTGATGCCACGGTGTCCTCAGTATTTGTTACAATGCAGCACATTCAACATCTGCATGTGAGGATTTCCAAATCTTAGTGTCTTTGTGTGCAACTAGAACACCACTGCAAAGGAGGTGCTGAGATGTGAAACACATTCTGGTGATGCAGAGCATTCAAGTTTCATTTGATTCTGTAGGCCATATAATTTAAATTGTTTGTTGATGCTGCACCTTAAAATTTTACAGCTGCAGTTATCTATTCAGCTAACTTCCACGATATTTCTGATATAAACTACTATAGTTTTAAAGAAAAAGGTATCTTGAAATTTATGTAAAGATGAGCAGATACATAATTTTTATACTCAAAACTTTCTGTGAAAAGGAGTATTTTAATATATATACCTTAAAAAGCAGCTTGTTCAACAGCATCTGGCTAGCATTTGGACAGATGTATCATGAATGAGGTTTTGAGAATATCTGAAGATAGATGACTAGTTAAAACAACATTTGAAAAGCAAATATTTATTTAAAATATAATAATTACATGGGCTTTCAGGTGCATACTGAATATTCATAGTCAGTCTTAATTAATATTTCCTGCAAAATTTCTCTGCCCTTTCACAGTGGCATATTTATCACATTTTCCCAAAGACAGAAACATTTTGCCATTAAAATTTGATTGCTTCACTTGCAAGTTGTAAAGATTGATAGCATCTCTCAGGTGGTCTAAGAAGCATCACTAACACAGAGGCGTTGCTCTTAGGGAAAAAACTGAGAAACTTTTAGATTTTTTTTAGATTAGAAAAACATTTGCAGGGGCCAGTGTTGGTTTGAGCCTTTGCTAAAACCCCTGGATCTGCCGTTGCAATTGGTTTGTACCAGTAGCCCTTGCTTTGCAAGAGTCCTGTGTACTGAAGAAAAAATTGTTCAGCTGGGATACATCAAAACCGCCGTATAACAATGATCCCACAAAACACCTTGGAGGGTTTGGTCTCTCCCTTCAAACCTGGCTGTTTAGACCGGGGACCTAATTTTCAGAACCAACTGATCTTGTGATTTCCATGGGAGTCATTAGGAAAACTGCACTTCAAAACATCAGACACCCCTCTGCACTCTGAACAGCATTCCAAGAGAGCTCCCTTAATCCAAACCCATGGAAAGCAGCTGCAGCTGCTACTCAGAACTGAAGAAGTCTAAAGTCACAAGGGGCTTTCTGACTGTGGAGTGTTACCAGGGCTGCTTCAGCTCTGGCCGGGAGCTGGGCTCACTGCTCCCCTCGAGTTAGAAAATCTAATATTCCCTGTCCAAGGGGAGCTTCTTACCTGGCCAGTGCTGGGTGTCTCTGGAGATGAGAATGGAATAGCCAGCCAACTTCTCTTCCTAAATCAGGGCCACTGAGTATTGAAGATGAGACAAGGACCATCAAGATAGCATTTAAGAAGGAGAGAAACCCCGGAGGAAGGCTGGCTTTGCCTTCCTAGCCTTGTGTAGCTGTCAAGCTGCTACAGGGCAAGATTTTGCATATAAATCAATGCTGCAGGGTGATTTTCACAGAATAATTATGGCTTGTATCCATCCTCTTTTACCTCCTCCCCAAAGAGGCAAGAAAAAAGGCAGTATCTGGATATGGGGAAAAAATAAAGGTAACAAATGTGGAGATTTAAACAAATGAAGATAAGCTAATAAGATTTATAGAGTAAATTAACCTGCACACCACAAGAACTTTGCTACCAGTGCCTGCTGACAGCACCTCAGGTGGATCCCCGGGGAATGCAGTTGTCTGCTTCAGGTAATGCTTCGTGTAATCAAAATTTCCCAGTTGCTTTCAGCAAGGTGTAAAGAGTTCACTTCTCTGTCCTAATTTGATGATGTGAATTTCTTAAGGAGGAAAACTAGTTTTTACATTTTGTCATTATTTTATTGTCAATTTTCCTAATGAATTACAAAGACCAAGACCTGTGCTGAAAGTGAATTCTCATATAGTAAAAAAAAAAGCTCAGTAAAATCTGATTTTCCTCATCATTGGCTGTTTCATATCCCAATAATCTATTTCTGGAACACATTCTAATCTCAGGTACAGTGTGGGCATCCCGGCATACCTAGGAAAAATCTGTTACTGTGTATGATGTGTGATATTAGAATCTGGCCCTTCCACTGTAGATGGAACATTTGCATAAAGTTCTTACAACTTTTTATAATAGCCATATTTTCTAATATTTGCAACCATTCACATTTTAGCCTGGACTGCCTTTCATTCCACAGATGGCAATTATGAAAAGCCCTCACATATGGCAACTACAAAAATACATTTGTCTAAGACTGTAAATGTACAATTCCCCACAGCTCCCTGAACATGGTCCCTTTTCTGAGAACTTGGGCCAGCCTTAGGCCCTACTCCCGCAGTGAAGTCAACTAGCAGTGTCAGAAAGTCACTCAGACACAAGAGATGTCATTTTCTGTGATTCTACTCTGATTTATTTCTCCAGCTTGAGAGTGAATAAACTTTCTGAATGTATTCAGGAAACCCTCTAGGCATATATGTAACTTCATAACACAGAACTAGCCCCAGGGAGATCAGTCACATCTCTACTTGGACAGATTATCAACATTTTGTTCAGATTTTTCTTTTCTCTCCCCCCAACCAAGTCTGTACTTGAGTTCATGAGGCCCAATACAGGCTGTACCCAATGGCCTTTCTGAGCAGCTCTCACTGCTCTTCCAGGAATGCTGAGGAGGGGGCCAAGTTTTACCCCGTCCCTAGGCTGGTGCTGGGGTGGGGGGCTGGGAGGAAGTGGCTGGTAGGCAAATACACATTGGACATCTTAGGATGTTGGATGCTCTTCACCAGAGGAGCTCCTTAAATGTCTTTAAAGCAATTTTTCAATAGCACAGTTACTTTTTCTTCAGAAAGACATAATCTGTTGTTTGCCAGATTACTCTCTTAAAACATTCCAGTCAACTCCACTGCAGTCTCAAACACCAATTTGTTTTCCAAGGGCTGCTCAACTTAACATCTAAGTATGTGGGGTTTTTTTATTAAACCTTGATAGAAAGCACTCATTCTCTTAGTTTTTCTGAAATCACCTATAATTCCTTAGTCACAGCCCTCCAGTCTAACATAAACTTGTTCAATAGCTACAGAGGCTCTAGAAATATGGCACAGCCTTTCCTTCCATGCATCTGAGATCAGCACAACTTTCTGCATGATTTAATGGACATACACATTGGAAATGTTAAGTGCTAGATAAATGGATATTATTATTTTGCCTCACTGAGTTGTTCAGAGCACTTTCATTTTGAATTTTCACCTGTCATTGACTAAACTGTCACCTAATACTGGCCTCAAGATTTACACTTATGTTTGCATGATAATTTTCAGAGCTCCACATCAAGCTCCACAACATCTCTGATTTTTGGTAGAAATCCAGCTCCAGGTTTTGTGGAGCCTGCTGTTCTTTCAATAAAACAGTAATAACTTCATTTTTTTCATTTGCTGCATTTTCCTCCCAAATCTCTCTGAGAAGCAGCATACAAATCATTCTTACAAGGGCATTAATATCCTGGTGTGTTTTCCTGACTTGTCTTTCCAAGTGTGTTGTCTAACTACATACTGTTTATTTGACAAAAATATGTAGAGGAAAGGCTGAGCTCCAGACACGCACTGGCGTAAATCTGCAGCATTTTCTTGGAAACAGCAGCATTCTGCTGATCTCAATCACATCTACAGCAGGTGATGATCTGGCCTGAATGTGTTAACCCTTCTGCCTGCCTTCAGCACATGCCTACATAAAAGAGAGAATAAAAGCTGAAGCCTCTAGTTTATCAGCAGATACTTGGACCCTCCAAGTAACCATCAGCAAACTGCAACCATCTGTTTCTGGCTCTAGTAACTCCTGACTTGAGGAATGCCTCATCTGCTTTCAGTCAGCCACTGCAACAGGTTCTCAACACTGCACTTTTGGACTGCACTATTTCTGTCCTGTTAACATCCCTCTGCACCTTCAAATCCCCTCTAGTCCTGCTTGAGGCTATCAGCTCCCTTTTCAGTTGCTGTTCTCACCAAGGACAGTAAAAGCCTTCAAACCTCAAACAAAACCAACTTGTCTCAGTAACATCAGGACATAGTATTTGGTCTAATTTACACCCACYGAAATCCCAGTGAGGTTCACAGGATGCAAATCAAGCCACAGTGTAACCCACGACCAAGTTTTCATTACATGTGAATGAAACCGGCTTTTCCCCATTAACTAAACTCGGCATCTCTTTCCTTCTGATAGTACTCCTCTTTTCTTTAAGAAAAGCCTTCAGATGTTCAGTTCCTCTAGCTCCTCAGCATTTTTTCCTCTGAGAATAAAGCTATTGTTTTCAACAATGATACTGCAAATCGGTGTTTCCCAGCATCCTTCTGAACTTCTTTCTCCTTATCTTTCCAATAATTTTCATGCTATTGAAAGCTAACAGCTTTGTTTGCCATCCTGCCTTCTTGTGCTATTATACATCAGAGCCTTTGCAACAGCTGCTTTGATACACTGTACATCTAAGCCACTTTGCTCATTAAAGAAACAATAATTAAGAGCAGTTTGTTTGTTTTCAAGTAAACAACAAATTGAACAATAAAAATTCAACTGAGAGACTCATCTGGCTGTATCCATTCATCTCACCTGCCTTCATTGAAACAAAATAATCCATATACAGCAGCTGTTCCAAAAGGATAGGCCTCTCCTATAAACCAGACCCAAATATAACCTTGCAATGGCTGTGCTTTAAGTACTGCAGGAGTTAACCAGGAGAGGGTGCTTAGTCAGAATGGCATTCCCTGTCTCCCCAAGGTTCTCCATGCATCCAGGGAGCAGTTCCCAGCTCATGTACACTGGAAAGAACTTAAATCAGGAGCCTTTGCAGACAAGTGTATGCACGGTGGCAGCAGCATTTTACAGCACTGCTCTGTTCAATGTTGAAATCAGACTGTGAGCACTCACGGGGAGCAACCGTATTTTACTCTGGTCCTAAGTGACAGGTAAGGAACAAGAGAGTTTTGATTCCACCTAGACTGGGTGTGTAGTGCAAATAACATTGATAAATGTTGTTCTAATGCTCTGGGTTAAAAAGCTGTCTTCTGAAAGAGTGAAGATCTCCTGTCTAGATGGAAACTCTAATTTTTCTGTCTGGACAGGAAACGAAATCATGCCGCATTGAAAATTACAAAATAGAAACGAGGGAAAAAGGAAAAAGGCAGAGAGGAGTAGCAAACATACTAATTTACTTTTTCCCAAGACTGAGGAAAGATAAAGATCTTTCAAAACACATTTAGAGCATCAAGCACAAAAACATCAGATCCTGTCGTAACCACAAGGCAATGTCTATGTTTGTGTCCACTACTATCTGTATGTGTGAACCAAAATCCGACTGTTCCCCAGAGTATCCACCTTTCCTCTCATGACCCCAGAAAAAGAAACCTTCAGGATAAGGTCATTGTATTCCTTCAAGCTGCAAGTCCATGAGCCCACTTTCCTGAAATATTTCATTCATCTATCTGTAATTAGGAGTGAGCTCACATTTATATTAGAGAAATTTAATGATTGATGAGTGACAAAAATGCATTTCTTGTCAAGCGACCTACTGCAGTTGTTCCAGCAATGCTGGCAGTGTTGTGTTTGCACAGCTCCCTCTGCACCTGACACCAGGCAGGAGGCTGTCCCAAGTCATTTCCATCACGGGCTGTCCTATTTGGATTCCTCAGCAGATTCTTCTGGCTTCAATACCTTTTGGGATTGTAAAAAATAAACATTGCTAAAATGGTCCTGTCATTGTGCAGTTCTCAGCTGAAGTTGCCAGGACAGTGCACGGATATGGCACAATTCTTCCCTAAAGGATGTGCGCTGTGTGTGTAGCTTGCTGCTCATTTCATCTATCAGTGAAATGAGCAGAGTATTACAGAAGAGCACAGTTGAAATAAGGTCAGGAGGTCAGCTTTCTCCAGGATGCTGCAGTGAAATGGACTGTAAAAAGCTCCTGCTGTGTGTGAGAGCAGGAAGAAAGGATATTATAACAGCCATGCTCAATACAAGGTAGAACTAGAATTTTAAACACAGGCTGGTGATTGCATTTCTCTATTGGAATTCACTATAACTGCAACTTAACATGCGTAGCAGGATCAATTCCTAGAGCATTTTTCCTGTCCTGTAAAGAGCGAATAGGTTGCCAAAAAGTCTCCCTCCAGAAGTCAAGAAGATGAAGGCGTGCATACAAATGCAGCACCCTCAGAACTGTGAAGGGCTGAGTAGTTCACCGGGAAAAGGTGGCAGCAGTTTAAGTCCCAGCATCTCCATATCTCCATTTTCCAGTTGTGTGATGCTCTCTTAGTGCAGTTTTATCCCAAAGTAGGATATGCTGTTAGTGCAGCCCTACACTGTATTGGCACTTCTGCATGAACAGGGAAATTGCCCTCTCTCCTGTGCCTCTATTAACACACAACTGAGTCACACATTTCAGTGTCTGTGCAAAAGCCACAGCAGCAAAGAGTAAACATGCAGTACCTAGGGCAGCTGGGATGTGAGAGACAAGGACTAAGGACATCTTTCTGACTAATTAAGATGATAGATTTCAGGCCTCGGCTTTTTTTGAGGATGCTCTCATGCCAGCTAGCTCTCTATCCTTAAGAAGTACAGGGAAAGATCATCCACATCCAACTCTGATGTTACTCTTTAATTTCATGTCAGAGGCTTTATCTCCTGCAAACCCTTGAAGAAGAAATACTTGACCCTAAACAAAAAGTTCCAACAGGTTAGATGGTATTTTTGTGCTAAAAATAGGTTTGGAAAATTCCCAAACTAGGTCCCTTGCCTATCAACTAAGCTCTTATATCATTTGAGTGAAGGTATTTTTATATGCAGTGTAACAGAATTCTTCACAGTCCTTCCAAGACAGATCAGTGTCTCATAATTCCAGTCTGATAAGCAGCAATACGTGGCCAATAGATTAATCATTTGTCCTTTAGATGTTCTGCTACAAAATCGAAATATTTGTTTCCTCTTTGAGTGGGAGGGGCAGATAGCAGACTTCCAGAGAAACGAGAAACATTTGCTTGAACCTTAGGTCTTTGTTCTCTCCTCATGACAGAGTATGCTCTCTCCTGGCTTTTCCAAGACTCCTCTGGCTGGCTGTGCTGGCAAGAGCCCAGCCACAGTAGCACAACATTGAGAAGACAGAAATGATGGTATTTAGTCAGGGAGGGGTGCTTCAAAAGCACTTCCATGACATCTCCATCTGTGTAGGACACCTGCAAGATGATTAGGATGAGCTAGAGCTCCGGGCTCCAGCTGGACTCTTTGAGGCTATTGGATGTCCAAACAGGAAGATCTGTACAAACAAAAAATCCACTCARCACCCCGCACTTGCCTACGGCACCTGGTCATGGTAAAACCATCTCTTTGGGAGCTGCAGCCGCAAAGTCGACAGATTAATACTTGGGAATGAAGCCACAGTTGACTGGAGGAGTCCAATTAGTATGAGAAGCAGCAGCCCATCTGCTCACTAGCAGGGGCCAGGGAAACACATCCCTTTGCATACCTCACTGCTCCCAGGGAAATCAACAGCTCTGTCCTGAGCATCAGAGCACCACAACCTGCTGGTGTGCTTGGGAAAGGAGAGAGCACAACCAATGGCAGCAAACTCATTGCAGCATTGCCACAGAGCTAAAAGGTCCTCCATGGAGAAGAATAACGTTTTCATTTCCATTCCAGGCAGAAAGGTCTCTGCTACAACAGCACAGCTCCTACAGAGGCAGAGGAGCTGGAGCGAGGGCAGGAGCTGTTTAGCCACATTGTGCAGGCTGCCAAGCACAGGTCATGCAGCTTTCCACAGCTCACCAGATGCAAGACAGAAAGGAGAATGTTGCTCTATGCAGAGGGCCTTCCAAGCCCAGGTCTCCAGGGGAACCTGAACTGCAACTGAGTCCACAGGCCACTGGGCTTTAGAGAAAGGCAGTGCAACAATCCTACATCTACAAATGAGAAAGATACGGCTCAAACGAGTCAGGCAGTTCAGAAGAGCACTGCTGCTCTTGTCAGCCAAACGCTCCAGTTATATAAAAGGCTACAGCACAAATTGTGATTTTAATCTGTGTAGACTAGGAGAGTTTGGTTTTCTTCAGCCACTGCTATCATGTATCACAGACAACATAACTCTGCTGTCTTGGTCAGCCCAAAAGTCCTGCAGCTCAGCACATGATTTCTGGCAATGATGGTTTAAGAGAAGAATATAAAACCACTGCGAGATTATTTCATCTTTCCTCTAGCAAACTCTTCAAACTACCTGAGCCAGATGTGGTATCTTCATATTTTGCAGCCTCTTACAGGATTTCCTTTCATGAACCTGCCTTTATAATACTGTATTTAATCCAGCTATGTTTTTGGTATCTACAACATTTTTGAGCAGCAAGTCACGCAGTTTAATAATGGGTCTGGGGAAAAAAAAGACTAATTCTGTTCTAAAAGCCAATTCCTAGTATTATCTCCACTATGAAAACATTTACTAATCCTTCCCTTCTCACTGTCTATTTTCTACTTATTATTTTACAGGCTCTCTATTTCATACCACTTCAGTTTTCTCTCCTCCAAGATAAAGACTTGTCCACTTTCTCATTTTTTGTATGGAACAATTTCAAAAATGCAGTAAGCCTTGTTGGGCTCCCCATCTATCTTTCTGAGAAGGGGGAGGTGGCAGAGCAACAGAGTGATGCAGTCACACAATTATCCAAAACTGCCTGGAAGTAATAACCACCACTTCAGTGCCCTTTATGTTATACGTACAGATCAGGACTGGCTTCTTCAATGTACAGTAATTTCCATTTTCAACACTCAGCTTAATTTATCATTTGATCCCTTAATCACTTGTTATTTCGAGATCCCACTAGACCTCTTCACAGCCACTTTAAATTTTATTATCACAAATAATGACATGAATTAAGCAAATACCTTCTCATTCCTGATACACTTGCCTGAGGCTACAAGTAGGTGATGAGATCTCTCTGGGACCTGCCAGTGATCTCTGTCCCCAGTGAAAATGAACTATTTAGACCTTTTTGTTGTTGTTGTTTTATATATTTTATCAGATTTCATGTCATGTTTTCTTTGTATCCTTTGACTTTTTTGTTCTTGTAAAAGCACTCAGCGAAGAGACCTCATTTGAACTTTGAGGAAACCCAAACACAGTTTCATACTTTAAGGCATTTTCCAACATTTTGTGCATTTAGGCACCAGATTTTCTCTTAGATAATCACACATTAAACTTATATATAAGCGACAGGTTGAAAATACTGATTGTGGATATACTTTAAGGAAGGAAAATACTAATCTTCATCAATTACAAGACTGTAATATGATACATCTACACAAGGTAGATAGAAAAAGAAAGCAGCTGGTCACCTTGAGAGAAAATACAGCTATTTTTATTGGAAAATAATCTGTAGTGCACCTTAAAAATGTCAGGGGATGCACCTTTTTTTCCTAAGAGGAGCATGACTAGACTTCCTTAGTGACACATACCTACCTATAATGTCAATTAAGACCTGATGAGATTCTTGAACAGAAAATAATTTACTTCCTTGAATGCTCACAGCAAAACCCTCACTCCCTCAAGTAAGATCAGTTTTCCTTCTTTTTTTTTACTCCCTTACAACAAACACCCTCTAAAACCTCCCACAACAGGAAAGACAACAGAAATTAAATGGCAGCTATAGCTTCTGGGAACTCTTGAGGCAGTACCTTCTTTCACAAAAAAGGAAAATTACACAGTAATACAGAAAAATATGAGAAAGAAATATCCTCAAACTCTCTGGAAAAACAAAATATTTTCCACTTCAAAAAGCAAGGGAGATGGAATAGGCACAGCCTCAAGAGAATGCAAAAAACCTGCAGGAGCAAAATATGTAAGATATGGCAGTCTGCCAAGGAATCATGAGTGGACAGTAAGACAAGATGGAAATACTATCTAAAACACTCCCATATCCAGTGTGAGCCAGTTCCTAGACACAGATAAGAGAGCTGGAGTATACCTCTGGCAGCACTTCCCTGCTTTGTCATGCCAACAGTATAATGGAAAAGGAAACAGTGATGGGTGGAACTGCACATGACTTGCCATGAGATATGAATGGTATTACAGGATCGTGAATGGCTTCTCAGTAGCTCTGCTTTGTAACTAGCCTGTGTTTCATTTTGAAGCATTCAGAGCTGTAGTGTGCAGATGGAAATGGCTCTCACAGCTCTGCTTTGCTTTACTCTGTGCCTCAGACACTGCTGTGCTATGGGCACAATGTGTATCCAGGGCACTACAAACAAACCAGTGAAATTCCCATGCAATAAAGTCCACCTTTGGCTTTAGTTGTGTGAATGCAACATCCCACTCTGCACGGCAGTGCCCACAGGCAGCCAGATTTTACTGAGCTGGGCTCTCAGTGGAGCCAAGTCAGGGCCCAGTAAAATAATGTAGGTCCTTATTCAGCTGTCATGACTGGTGTCCTCGAGTGTCCCTTGGAATTACAGGACAGCGCTTTCCGTGGACAAACACTGCAGTTACTTTGACACCTGCTGCCAAGGCTGTAAAAGGCAGCAAGCAACTCCTGCTAAAATGTCCAGATCCTGAGAAGTGTGCAGAGTAACAGTGCTGCTGAAAGCCATTGACTGTGTGTGACTTCCCTGGTACTAGCCAAGATTACCAAGTCAGTTGGCAGATTCCAGCACATTTTTGATATTAAAGTGATGGGAAACTACTTAAATACCAATGCATTCATTATGAAAACATCTTTTGGCATTTACTTCCAATTAACGCTTGTGCCTTGGCACAGCCCATTTTCCTCATTACATTCAAACGTTATGGCTGTGTGAACGACCAAACACAATTATGGAAATGTTGGCTCCCATTCCCTGAGATGGGTATTTGTAAGGAGACTGTCAATTGGAAATATTTGGAAATCTATCAGGAGTTTAAGCACATTTTAAAAGGCCATCTGTGTACAAAAGGTAATCACAGCGACAGCATTCTCGTGCTGGGCACGGCAGCAGAGGTGCAGTTGGTGACACCGTGCTGCAATCAGCATCTCCTTCAGCTGTGCTGTGCCACTGCCAGGCCTCGCTGTGCAGGCAGCAAAGGCATGGACAGCCAGGGACAACTACAAACCAAAACCTAAATCACGAGGCTGCATCACCATCAGCTGCATATCAAGAAGGGAGTAATTTTCTTTCAGAAGCCAAAAGTCTAAATACAAGACCTTTTATTGAAGAGTGTTCACAGTACAAAACCAAAGGCTTTCCTGGCACTGACACAACTGGAATCACAGCCGTGTCTGTCATCCAAGTGGTTTGCTTTAGAAATGAATTCCATAAATTTTCAAACAGCTGCACAGGATTTAGCTTCAAAAATCTATGAAGGTAAAAAAAGCATGAACCCTTGCCTGTCTCCTCATCTAGTTGAACTTCATTATGGTTTTAAGATATCTGATAGCTGGGTTTATTTGTACTGCTGAATTTGATTTTTAGTGCGAGGGAATTATTCTCATTAATCGTGTGGGTTAGGAACGTTTCACTGTAAGAGCCAGAAGGCTGGGTTGAAGCTTTCTGATACATTTTAGGCAGCATTTCCATCCACTCACCTGCAACATCCTTCCAGCTGCTGCCCCACCTAACTGGCACCAGTGCAGCTGCCCACGGTGCCTGGGGCGTTTGGGCAGCAGAGCTCCCTGTACCTGGAGCAGCTCCCCACACTCACACGTGGGGCAGCTCAGGAGCGGGGCTGTGCTCCTGTGCTGGTATGAATGCTAGGAGAGCAGCTCCTTAGTGATTTCAGCTTTATTGGGAACAGCCTGGGAAGGGGGCTCGTAGGGTGTGCGCACACCACCGCTGCTGCCAATACGGCATGGAGGAAGAGGATGTCAGCTCTGTCATCTGGCAGATCTGGGCCTTCCTTCCTCATGGGAGTCCYCAAGAAGAYACCCGCTGGTTTCAGGTTCATAGTCCTCATGCCTGCCTCACTTTGGTTAGGGTGACGAAGGCGAGGAGTCCTGACTAGAGCCTTGATGTCRTCCAATGTTCCTTCTGGTTAGAAGTGTTACTTCAGCTCTTTACCTGCATGGTGGTTCGTGGCTCATTGTTTTTAGGGATCTCCACTAGGCGAATTCCCTCTCCCCTAAGTCTCATGGGAATCTGACATTTGCATACTGGGTAATGTCATCCTCCTCCTCATGGTCTTGGGTGGTTCGCCATCTTGGAGGAGAGGAGAGCAGTGGGGGCCACACCCAATGGTAAGGGAATTTAGACAACAACTCATTCAAACAACTCATTATCCTCATTATATTATAATATATATATATAAAAATAATATATAATATTATAACATTGGAACTTTGTATCAACTTTCTAATAATTTCCTATTCCCTACATGTGCCACCATGGGATTGTTTCCCTGTGAGGCTGCTGACTGCAGGGGGAACTCCTTGCTACTCCAACCACAGTAAATTCATACGTGGAATTAAGCAGTGCTAGATAAAACCTGAGACCTGAGCATTTGGGTTTTTTCTTATGAGATTTGTTCTGTGCTCAACCTCTGACAGGAGGAATGTTGCCTGAAAGGCTTTGAACAACAGCAACAAGAGGAAAACAAACAGGGAGAAAACAAACCTATTTTAAGTTTGTTGAGTGCTTTTTTGGTGGCTTTTTAAACATTATTTGTAGCTATCTTCAAAATTTGCTTACTTACAGTACACAACAGCATTAACATGCAAAAATAATACCTGAAATCTGTCTCTAAAAGGTTTAGAAGATTTGTGACTATAAGACAATGAAAAATCCAACTGCTCAAATTTTAAAGCTTTTTTTACAATATTGAAAACTGCAACTATTTTTAACACTCATTTCAAACAGATCAAGCATTGCCATTTCTAAATGTGCAATTACTGCAGTCAAAACCAAAGCTAAAATCCAAGAAATACACGCAGGGCATGCTATGGGGTCTCAGTCCAGCCAGTTTGGTACACAATGGTTGATACTTTTCATTATTTCTCAATAATTTTACATTGATAACTTAGTTTCAATATTGATGTCTGTGAGAGCAGACATTTTTCTGAAACATCTAAAGAAAGCATGAAAAAAATTTAAATTCAAAAGAACAGAAGTAGGAAATCAGACTGATTTGTATATCCAAACGAACTGTAAGACTTGAAGCACATGAGGGGAGCAGAGGGATTCCTTCCAGGTGTTCATTGAGCAGATATTAATTTAGGAATACATATACAGCTGTATGTGACTGTACATGCCCTGGCCAGCTGCTTCACACTTAACAAAAGAAAAAGCAAACACAAAACTCCAATGTGGCTAAGACAGATTGGTAGAAACAAGCAAGAGACAACTGTATAAACACAGAGGCCATGTTTGTAAGAGCTCATTAATGCCAGATCAGAGTGAGGAACATGAGAAGGTCTGTACTTGTTCCAGCCAGTTACAAAAGTGAGGCTTTACCACCAAATGGTATTTTGTGTAAATCCAGCTGGTTTCTTTCCACTCACAAACTCCAACTGAACCAACCACCAGGCTGTTCTCAGGATATTTTTGGTTGACTGAGTGCCAAAAATGATTTTTTAATGGGACAGTGACTGATTACGAGAGGCAGATGTTCAACCTTGCGTATTAAAATACGCATCCCTGTAAGCTGTTTCCTGATGTACTCGTATGACCCACAACCCACTTAGGCAAGCAGGAGGGCACACAGGTGCCAAACCTCACCAGTGACCCCAGACTGAACTGTATTTTAATGAACCGTGTTCTGCAGGATTTTATTACTTCTCATCATGACCGAAGTTACTTCTTCTGAAAATAGAAGGTTGGTGCTTTCTGTCTGATAGTGCAAACGTCCTGCTACCGACAATGACTTTGGGACTCTGGAATTAACACCTCTTCCATGGTTTACTTCCAGTAGAGTCACTCTCAGTAAAAATACACCAAATGCAGGCAATAAGCTCTATTCAGCACACTCAAGTGCTGTTCTGTCACATCAGATAGCCATACCTAGAATCTCATGGCTGATGTAATCTGAAGGGTTTCACAAAGGAGCTGTTTAACACCACAACATACTTAAGGGAAGACATAGGAGAGCCACTTGCTGAGGTGCCCTTCTGTGTAAAAAGCAAATTACCAGAGACACTATGAATGTCAAGAACATATCAAACACATCCGTGTGTGTGAAGAGGTCTGCCCGGGATTCTTCAGCCCTGATTCTGCCATAAAAGTTAGCTTTGTTTTGTGGAAAGTGAATCTAGCAGATAGATACATGTTTTCAGCTTGCAAAGCAACTGCTAGAAATAGAGGGGAAAGGTTTGCTGTCTTGGTCGATCTGAGCTCCAATAAGGAAACAAGCAGCAGCTCACTAGCCAGCACTGACAGGATGACTGGAGAAAGGCTGCCCGTCCAACTGGGAAACTAAAAACTCCAAAGTGCGAAGAATATCCTGCACTGCTCAACAGATGCAGCAACAGCAGCTCCCTGGGGCTGATGCTGTCAGCACAATGCCCAGCAGCCAACTCTTCCAGGCTAGCAGCCCCTCTTGGGCAGAAGAAGGCTCCTGGCCCCAGCTGGAAACTGTGTGGATGAGGAATCCTCCTCACAAGAGGTAACTACACTCTCAGGTCAGGTTACAAGTTGCAGCCTACAATGCTGGGTAATTCACCTCCCAGGAACAGGGCCAGCTTTGTGCTGACACGGAGAAGTGGAAGAATGCTGATGGGTGCAGAAAAACTCTCTGTGGGAGTCAAACGAACTTATATAAAAGATAGGGTGGAAGCTAGAAATAATCAAATAGGAAAGAGCAAAGAAAAGCAACAGTTCTACATGAAAGAAACAGCTCTACAGAGATTAAAAATATCTTTTATGTGTTTTTCTGCAGCCATGTAAGCAGTAAAATGGGGAACCTGCCTGTCTGCCTTGCTGCCCTACACACTTTGAACTGACAATATGAAATATGGGAATAATAAACATACAGGATGCCTAGTGGAAAAGAAAACAATCAGAGCCCCTGGAACATGAAAATCAAAGAATATATCAAGGGTGGAGTAAGCTGTACCAAGCAGTAAGCGGAATCATATGTTAAAGCGTAGTTTAAAACTAATTGGCCAAGCCCTCTAGTAATTTTAATAAGCTGTGATATTCTAGGCAGGAAGAAAAATATTATTACTGTCATAATTCAACTGTGCAACAACATGTTGATGGCAGAGCTTCATTTATGCCCAGTGCAGAGTGGCAAACATACTGGGACATGTTGCCTGGAACCAGAATTTCATGGACAGCCAGGAAACTCAGAGAGGAGGACACAAGTCTTTGCTGGAAGCAATGCCTGGACCAGGTTTTCCTTTTTTTGTTTTTAAACAAGTTCTTTTAAAACTTTTTAAACAAGTAAATTCTTAAAGGCAGCAGGAAGGGTGTTCAGAGACAACTTTGTTCACAAATAAATCTCACCTATAAGAAACTTAGGAGAAGCCTGAAGAACTCAGTACTACTGGACAGCAAAGTAAGTGGCTCCATGTCCAGATGAATAAACCAAGCAGGGGTCATATGCTCAGGCAGATACAATATAAATTATATACAAAAATAAAAAACATTTGAGGAACAGCTTTCAAAAGGTATGAAAAACACAGATGAAAGAATTCTGATGAGAATCTGTAGGGTCAAAAAATGAGGAAGATATAAAAGAAGAACTTGGTGACAATAATTCCATAAATAGAAAAAAAATTCCTGTGCACAGTTTTGATAGAGGAGATTGGAAAGACTCCTACTCCGGAATCTCCTCTCTCTACAACAGTATACAAGGGAGTCTATCTCAAATCAAACTTAGTGACAGAAGACAGTCAAAAATAATTCTCTGAGGAGCAAATGAGCAGCAACAAGTCACCAGCACCATATGATAACAGCCTACAGCAGAAGAAACTGAAGCCTTAACTACCAGTGGTGCTGTTTAACTTCTGCGTAAATTTGCTTTGATCCCAAAGGAGTTCTGGGCAAACATGGGCCAAAAAGCCAAGTAAATTGGTGGAAACTGTTTTAAAGAACAGAATGAGTCCCTTTATAGACAAATATATTTACTGGCATTGACAGAAACAGATTTTGTGAAAGAAGTTTTGCCTCATTATCTATCAAAGTATTTTCTACAGGCATCGGTAGGCATACTGACAACAGAAATCCAGGCTATATTTGTATACTCAAGGCATCTGAGAAAGCCTTAGCCAACAGAACTTTAAAAAACAGCTGTTATAGAGCAAGAAAGTCTTCAAATGAATAGAGGAATGTTTAAAAGCAGTAAAAAGAAGTACATCTTTAAAGAACAAAGAGGTGATAAAGGCGACTGATGTGATTTATTAGGCAAAACATATGAGCAGAGAAACAGAGAGGGGTGTGGTTTGCTGTTTGCAACTCTGGTGTCCCAGCAGAATGACCCTTGCACTGCCCTGTCCACAACCAGCATGCGGGGTGTGCTTTCAGCAGGAAATACATACACCCATCCAGACGGCTCCCCCAAACTGCCAAGGCAGAGTCTATTACTTGGAGGATGGCACTTATCAAAGGAGTTTTCCTGACAAAAGACAAAGATTTAAATACCTGGTAGCTAGCAGCAAAAGAACCTTTGGAAATTTATTTTTTCACCATCAAGACTTGTCAGATAGTCCTATAAAAAGATTTGGATGACGAACCTGAAATACTACAGAAAGAGTGGGTTTATATTTCACTTGAACTGTGATATTAATTTTATCTTATGCACATTTACTAAAATCAAATAAAATCAAGAGAGAGACTCCACCCACAAAGAGATGCTCTTGATTTAGGCCTAAATGACCTTTCAGTTCTTCCACAGCTAATATTCACAGCAGCTTTTAGAGAAATTAAAGCAGGGAAAACCATCACCTTTTGACTCTTCTCATCAAGTATGCACATCCTTCTCCACCCCAGTTAGTTTCTCTAGTTAGTTCGTTCCTCTCATTACCTAAGCTGTGCTTTGTGCAGATGCAGATTTGAGCTGCCTGAGATCTGCTGGAGCAGAGCTGCTGTAGCAGATCTGCTGGAGCAGAGCTGCTGGAGCAGAGCTGCATTCCCACAGTGGCCTGGCACTGCTGGGAGCAGTGGCTGCAGGGAGGGCTCAGGCCGGGCCCTTGCCTGCCCTCTGGCCTCTGCTGCCCATGTGCTGCCACCCAGCCGGGCACACAGCACAGCTGCCACCCTTCCCGGGACTCTCTCTCCCTGCTGTGCAACCCGGCTCTGCAGCTGCCAGACTGGAAACATCCATTTAAACCTGTTATACAGTGCATATTATAAAGTTGGCTTTTCGTAAATATTAAATGCTACACGTCTAGTATTTTGCTACATTTCTAGTATTTTAGGTTTTGCTGTATTTTTTTTTTTTTTACTTCTGCTATTAATGAAACTTAGAAATAAGTAGTGTGATGAATACATATATTTCTTAGGCTATAACATGATATTAAAGTCAGGGACTGTTTTTGTGGCATCTAAACCGGCTAAACCAGGATGGAGAAAATCCCTGGCATTCCTGAATTATTTTATCCTGATGAAGACTACTGATCAAAGCATCAGGGGATCTCTGTTATCAGTATCTTATGCAGATGAAGACAAAACTCCAGGAGAGATGCTACCAGACAGAATGGAGCCACTCACAGATGGGTCTAAAAGATAAAATGGTTGGGAGGGAGTTGAAACTGAACAAAGACATTCACACTCAAAAGGACTGTTTGAATCGTACATGTAATTTTATGACTATGCAACAGGCTAATATTTTTAAGAAGGAGCCTTTTCGGTAGCAGGTGTGCCCTTGGCTGAATCTTTTGCTTTATTTCTGTCTCCTAATTGTCTATTTTTTTATTTTTTATTAAACTTATAAATTTTTCGAAGAAAGTGAACCTCGTTTTTCACAAACCCCTTCCCCTGAAAGGCCTCAAGCTGCCTGTTCTGAAAAATCTTCATGGAAATTGCATCAAATGTAGTGGGCCCTGAAAGGAGAATGGTGCTTCCCAGTGCCGCTGCTGGAGAAGCAGGAACTGCAGGTGCTGCCCCGGCTCACATGGGGCTTTAACTGCTCCCACTGCACACAGGAGCCTCACTGGAGAGGAGCACAGCCGGGGCAGAGCTCTTATCTTCCACGGCAACTTCATGAAAAATTTATCCACAGCAAGAGGGTGAGTTCTTCACAAAAGGTAATATATTTTCTATTATGAAAATAATAGGAGACACCCCCGCCAAAACATCTAGTTTATATGAAAAGTGTTAAAAAGACTTTAAATACTGAATATAGGAGAGAAAAATTAACTAAGTTCAGTTGTCTTTCAAAAAGAATTGTTATCCTACTGTCCAAGGGTGACTATGGTGCCTGTATTCCCAATTGTCCGTTCTGTGTGTGCTGTGTGTTCTGTACCTTTAAGACTGGTTCTGAGAGTGAGCAGGGAAGAAGAAGCGCGCAGTTTGTTTTGAAAAAACAGTGTTCACACCTCCGCACTTCTTCTTTGTCCTTGGGTGTTCGTCGGATGCACGGACAGTGGCGAGAGAGAGGGGTTTTTTTTCCCTTTTTAGTTAGTTTAGATAGCTGAGGCAAAAAAGCTTCCCAGACTGTTTTTTTTTTTTTTGCCTTTTTTCTTGGGATTGTTTAAATCTGCTCTGGACTGAAAAAACCCAGAGGAGCACCAGGAGCTGCACCTGTGGCCCACCGGGCCTGGACCTGGGCATTTTCCAGCGCCAAAAGGGACTGGGACGGTAAGAGACTGAGAGAGTTGTGCTAACTCACAGCAAGGGCTTCTCTCAGTTTTGCCATCTCTCTCTTCAGACCAGCGAGAGGTTTTATTGTTTTATATTATTCATTCCTTATGCTTGTGGGCAGTTTGTTTGTTAAATAAATAGTTTTTTCCACTTTTCTCCGAGGAAGTTCATTTCCCAGACCGACTGGGGGGAGAGGCCATTTAGGTTTTGCTCTCCAGAGGAACCCTCAATCGGAGGTGTCCTCCCAAATTTGCCCTAAACCAGGACACCGGCATTAAAAAAAAAGAGCTATATTCCCCTCTGACTTTCCCTTGAAACACTATGTGTGAAAACAAAGTAACAGAGGGAAGAGCCAGTAGAGCGGGATCTCTCTAATGCTATTTGTAGAGATATCCTAGGTATTCAGATAATTTCTTTTTATAGTGTACCTTGATCCTCAAAGTGTTACTAAATTTTAGAAAATACGCTGAGCATTAAAAGCAGATGTGTCCCAGTCAACATTTCACACACCTTGTGGAATTTACCTGCCTGAAGCTCTGCTCACGTGAGCCCATTGGTGGGTCCAACCCACTGGCCAAACACAAAGCTGCAGAAAGAAACTGAAATGCTCAGGAACTGCTATCAGGAAATTTGCTTTCCAAGATTTCTCAGAAGATACTGATGAACAATGAATAAAATAAAATCTATTCCAAGGACATTTTAATGCAGTTCTCTATCTGTATGAAATGACAACAGAATTTTAAAAAAAAGAAAAAACAGAGTTCAAGAATTCCTGAATTGGTAAAGGGGTACCTAGATAAGGAAGTACCTAGCCTACAAACTAAGACCAGATACTGAGTTTGCAGCATACATTTTTTTCCACTCCCCTCTTCAAGCCCATCAACTTTTGTTTCACATTAGCAGATTCTATGAAACACATTCCCATTTAAAATAGCACAAACCCATTTGTCTGGTCCTTCTTGCTATTCATACCACTTATGTTTTTACTGATGTACAGTAAAAATCGGGTAAATATTATTTCTATTTGGCAGTGACTGGGAAGATAGTTAACATACGAATAAGACCAAAAAAATTCAACAAAAACCAGAAGTAACATTAAAAAATGTAAAATAAGCTCTTCAGATTAATACAGTGGTCTATCATTTTGGCATTAATATAGGTATGTTCCATCTCATTTCTTCAAGTTTGAAACATAGCAAGGTTAATTACGGGAAGAACTGTAACAAAGTAATTAGATGATCATGTAATTATTTTTAGGGGAAATAAATCTTTATAAAAATCCTATAGGCTAAGAAAGGCTTCAGGAGAGGGGAGTGGAGCTGTTAGGAGGCCTTAACTATAATGTCAATCTATTTGCATCCAGCTGTGTTCATTGAACAATGATTAAAAAAGAAAATTGCCTACAAGATATTTATTGGGTATGGAAATCAATACTCCTCACTGCCAGGAAGCTGGCAGCCTGTTAGCCACAAACCAGCAGAGTCAAGGCATCCTGAACACAGTGGTGATGGGAACAGAGAGCTTCTGTGTTTAATGAGCTATTTTGGTGTCCTGAGCACTGTACCTGTAACAGTCGTGGGAATTACCATGGGACAGGGAGGGGAGGAAGTGCTGCAGTCTACAACTGCCAGAAAGGAACTAAGAATTCTCCAGTTTTGACTAAAAGTGATGACAGCAGACATCACCCTGGAAAGGAGATGAAAGAAAGGTCCTACTAGGATTTCAGCTATTTGAGTGCAGCAACTGGCACCTGAAACAGAGGGTGCCCCAATT
The DNA here is from genome assembly GCA_003546035.1 of Mixornis gularis. Classification (NCBI taxonomy): domain Eukaryota; kingdom Metazoa; phylum Chordata; class Aves; order Passeriformes; family Timaliidae; genus Mixornis; species Mixornis gularis. The sequence goes on from QVAJ01000239.1 coordinate 861,395, forward strand.
CCAGCCCTGAGGCCACTGGGTGTGTGCCATAAACAGGAGCTGTGCTCACAGCACTCTTTAAAAGCTTTACCTTGGCATCCTTTGGGCTCTTCACCAGACTTCAGAACTGCTTTAGTTTCCAAATAACGCTTTATTCTGTGACATCCCCTTAGGAAACCAGTGTTTGGAGTGGAGTTTGTCCTGCTGTGGTATTTCTACAGCCTGGTAGAAGTCAGCACAAATCGCTGGCCAGAGGTTTCATTCACATGCAGCTTACACCGACAGGAAGTCCTCCAGCAGCACTGAACTACACAACCTCACAAGGCATTTTCTCCAGGATATCTTGTAGCAGGCAACTGAACTAAAACACCTCTAGGCTGTGTATCAGCCACTCAGGAGCCTGGCTGCTGTAATCCCCTCTAGGCTGCTTCATCCCAGGGAAACAAGCCTTGCAACATGCCATCCACAGCACTCCTTACACCTTCCAAGAGGGACAGAGTGGTAAGAACAGCCACCTCTCACTGAAATACTGTGCTTCATTTGATTTAAAGCATTTTATATGACAATCCAGTCTGACTGAAGCGGGTAATTCATTTAAGCTATTCATGATGTCACTTGAATCTGAGCTCTGAATGTAAGACTTTCAATCTGTCTCAAGCTTGTCCAAACCTGGAGCACCCATTTTAGGTACCCATGCTTTCAAAGAGTTTGGAGGGAAAAAAAATGCTCTAAGCTTTGCAAATCAGTGTGATATGTGTGGCTGGTTCACTCAGTGACAGCAATCAAGTTCTTTATGGGAATTCTTAAGCATTAGGCTTCTTTTGTTGTTTTTTTTTTTTTTTTTCCCCAATTCTCTTATGAGGAAGAAGTGCTTTGGAGAGAAGCATTTGAAGATCCTAACTGCTGCAGTCTTAGTAAAGTTTAATTCAATCCAATACTGTTAACACTATTGGCATGGACAAAGGAAAGTACACAGCTACTGCTAAATATGCCATTTGGGAGGTGTATGCTGTGAAAGGAAAGCTTCTGCCTGGCAAAGTAGAAAGGCTGATCTCAGAGGCCCTAAAAGGCATAAGAGACATTCCAGAGGGAGTTATGGATTAATGACAGTTCTGACAGTTTTTACAAGATCGCCTGAAATATCAGAATTTTTGTCTGTTGCCAGCCATATCCTACCTGATGAATTTACTGAAGCTTAAGGATTTCTCTACAGAATTAGCTAGAAATAATGACACCAGGGAAAGCTCTGCAACCTGGTATTTTCCAAATGAAAGTACTGAATACGAAGAAACAATTCCGGCCTCATGAGGCCATAAAAAGTAGTGGAAACCCCAAATCTAGAAGTGTTTGCAAACTGGTAATGGATGATAGTAACAATATCCACCTAAGCAGAAAACAAGTCAGGACATGAACAGATCAACTCCCAGACAGAAGCGGGGGCAAATGTACAAGCAGGTGTGCTTTTATCTGAGGACTAAGGGAAGGGGTGTATGGCTATGCAAACCAAAGTACAACACAGAAGCAGAATGATTTATATATTCCATTGTAACACTAATAACAGCTGTATCAATGGCTGATTTTTAGTTACTGCAGCTAAACTACTTCTATCACTCTCAGTTAGGAAAATTCTGCAAGTCTTTTTAAATTGCCTGACCATTAATCCCACCTTCACTGCTGGGTTAAAACATCACAAAAAACAATCCTGAGCAGAACTTTTTCATCCAAAGTTTTTAACACTGTAATTTCCATTTTACAGATAGAAGGAAGAGAGGAGTTACTTGCCTACTCCAATTTAATGAGCCAGGAATCAGCCACACTGAATTCAGCCTCCTAGAAGCCTTTAAGACACTGCCCAGCTGAGCACCGTGTCAGGATGCAGCTGAGGCACCTTCAAAGGGAGGTGCCATGCCCTGAGAGCAGGCAGGTGATTGCTCCCTTGTGCTGCCCTGGCAGGTCCTGTCTGGCCAGTGGGCACAGGTGCAGGGCACAGCAGAGAACCAGGCACAGCCCCAGAGTGCTGCATCCTGCCTCCAGCAGCCTTTGCAGTTTGCCTGCTCTTCCCTCAGCTGCCTGGCCCGCTCCAGGCCCTGCAGGGTGTGTAAAAAGCACTGTAAGGGATGAAGGCCAGCACAGAGTGAAGCCTTGCACTGACGGCTTCTCTGAGAGAGGAGAGCCAACAATCAGCAGCTGAATAGGTTCTGCTGTGCATACCTTGTTTTCTGTTCGCCAGGATTGCTTGGTAATTAAGAAGTTACCCTAATTCTGCTATTTCTTATAGTCTTAATTCCACTGCTATGCTTATACAATCTCTAAAATGTTTCAAATTTCTATAAAGATGATCCAGTTTATGACTAAATATTTTATATTTTCAGCCTAGTAAATTATTATTATTAGATGATACTCAAGTTTGGACTCTGTTTTTCTGTAACTGAATGTGATTGCTCTCACTCACCAGCATGTTCACACTATTTTATTTTAACTGGATAACTGAATTATTAATGTCTAAGACGTACAGGATGGGCCACACTCCCTACCATGCTAGAAAGAGAAGGACAATGTAGAGCCTGAACATGTGCTACTATTATAAAAGAAAATGGCATTTTCAGACACTAAATTAGGTTTAAAAAAGATACATTAAGTGTTAGAGAAAGCAGATTTGGCAGTGTTCATTGTGTATCATTTTGATATCACAAGAAGAGTGGGTGATGCTAAGCAGTGTCACTGGCAGCTGCTAAGCCTTCAGGTCATTATGGAATTTCTTGGCACAACCGGATTATTTATGTGATGAAATTTCACTAAGACAGTATTTTCTCCAGAATTCATCATCATGTCACTCAGGAAAAAATGCTGACATTAAGTAGTGTTTAGGTAATATTCAAAAATCCACTGCTTCAGTGACAAACGCAATCCTTGTAGGAACACAAAAAACAACAATGTTGTTCAATCTCTTTACTTTCCAATATCAGCTGTCTGATGAATATTCTACATAGAAGGAAGCAAACTAAAAAAAACCCCAAGCAATTAGTTGTTAAGTTCTAATTGCATAAATAAGGCTAATTATACAGACGGGAAATCTTTTCAGCTCAGAAAATCAGATGCTAAACATTCCTCCCATTGACAGAAAAAGCCTTCATACAAGCAAACAAGTGCATGAAAACCAGTGAGCTAATCACGCTGATCCTTCTATAAAGAGCTGCCTTGCCCTGCAAAGGAAGAAAAAACCTTAATTCTGTTTCCGTACTGGAGACTCACACAGATGCTACTACACTGAGGGCCTGTGCTTTGCAATGAAGGACGTGGCAGAAACAGAAAAGAGAGTAAATTGCAAATTGCTGTTGTACTCAGGATGTTGCAGGCAGGGGCAGCAACAACAACCAGCTGATGCTTCAGGTCATGCTGGCTGCATAGAACAGGGTATTTCATGAAGACTGGGCAAGTTACTTCTACTGAAGCCCCCAAAATCACAGCAGGCTAGAATGGTTTGGCTTTGCTTGGAAAGGACCTTGAAGCTCATTTAGTTCCAATCCCCCTGCCATGGGCAGGGACACCTTCCACTATCCCAGGTTGCTCCAAGCCACATCCAGCCTGGCCCTGAAAACTTCAGGGATGGGGCAGCCCCAGCTTCTCTGGGCAACCCGCACCAGGGCCTCAGCACCCTCACAGAGAAGAATTTGTTTCTATTATCTAAACTAAAACTATCCTCTTTCAGTTTTGAAGTCATTACTCCTTGTCCTATCACTCCATGTCCTTGTAAAAAATCCCTCTCCAGCTATCTGTCATGTAGGCCCCTTTTGGCACTGCAAGGCTGATGAAGTAAAAATAAATGCAAGTTCCATTACACCCAGGACCTGGGTTACAGGCAGCGTTCAGCCCTGAGCTCTCCAGTGGCTGACTGCTCTCAAAAACAATTCCCCACAGCACGGCACCATCCCCAGGCAGCCAACCTACACCTTGAGTACCAGCATGGAACTCCAGCATACAGCTGAGAGGAAACCTGGCATCCTACCAGACCCAGGGCCCTGCACCCATCAGAGGCACACCCAGCAGTGAGCTGAGAGCACACAGCACTGACACAAACACATGGGAGGCCAGTTTCAGCCTAAGAGACCAATTAAGGCACTAAAATTAAACAGTACTTTCTGCAGCATCATATTCAACATGTACTTTTCCTTTGCTAACATGAATTGTGCATGTGTATATAAACTTTAACATTAACTTTATTTCATTGGCTGTGACACCAGAGCTGCATGAATGCAGAGGAAATACTGGATAACTAGAGAAAGAGTTGAATAATACTATTCAACAATATAAAAATTTATTCAATATAAAAATAATATTATTCCAATAATTATGTTTGATTTCCACAAATGCTACCAAAACATGTAATACTTTAAATCCTCTTTCATGACACTTGTGTTTTAAGTCGTAAGGGAAGGATACAGCCAGTATTTCTGTTATGTGATATATAATAAACTAGAAATGTTGGTAACATTCTCATAAGAGCACTGAAAAAAAATATATTACTTGATTACTACATTTCTAGTATTTGTATTTAATAAAAGAAGCAGACCACATCTCAGTACTGAGGGAGCCTCTTGGCTTTGAAAATTCCAATTCCAAAATTCCACTGAGTTTCAAGGCTGGTTTCAGCTTTGGCAGCAGTGCTGTAAGGCAGTATGAATGCCATCGGATTTCTAGGGAGGACTGCAAGCTGCTGGAATTCCTGAGGGCTGTGACTGAGCTGTGGCAAGCAGGGGCTGCCACAGGAGGTTTGCAGAGGCACACTGCAACTCAGACTTCCAGCATGGAAAACAGTAAGAGCTCTTATAAAGAGCGGGCCATGAGCACAGTCCAGCCACTGGCTGTGAGAACAGAAATTCTGTTCTCATCAATCAGTCAAATGAACAGAGTACACACTTTGTACCCTGATTTTCTAGATTTCAGCAGCACATTGTCCCAAACACACTCTATGTAGATCAACTATTCCTACACACTTGGAGCTTCACCAGCTGGACTGAGGCAGATAAGAACTGGTATGTTTGCTTTCCATAACACTATTTCCTTGTCCACAGTCAGACTGATGGACCAGACAGATTCCACAGGAAGCATCAAGCCTTTGAAATTGCTTTGAAAATGGACAGCTATTCCTGGATGCTTGTCTGACAATATAAACACGTACTTAAAATGACATATGACTGGCTATACAAGTGTCTGAGAACAAGAATCTCTGAAAACAGCAACATGCTTTCTCAGTGCTGGTGAGCACAGCTGCTCCCAGTGTGTCATCCTGCCAAATTCTCCTTTCCAACTGCACCATGTGCATCAGGACAAGACCAGAACTATAATCCTCCATCCTTGTTCCTTCTCATTATACATTTCATGTCCCCTTTTCCTTCTCTAAGCAATTGCAGGACTTGTCGTACTTCAGTCAGATCTTGGTAACTCACAACAAAGAAAAAAGTATTGTTTGCAGATGCCAAACCACCCTTTTTTTTTTTATTTATTTTTCTCAGCCTGAAACACTCTGGTGAGATATCCCCAGGCTACCCTTCAGACATGGTCCTGGTTTAACCCCAGCCAGCAGCTCAGCCCAACACTGCCACTAACTCACTTACCCCTGGTGGAATGGGGGAGAGAATCTTAAGAGTAACAGTGAGAAAACTCAGGGGCTGAGATACAGTTGAATAGGTAAAGCAACAGCTGCACATACAAGGAACACAGAACAAAGATTCATCCCTTTCTGCCCATGGACTGGCAGGTGTCTCAATGTCCCCATTTCCTTCTCCTGCCCCCAGCTCTGTGTGCTGAGCATGGCCCCACATGGTCTGGGACATCCCTTGGGGTCAGCTGTGTCCCCTCCCAGCCCCTCGCTGGTGGGGTGGGGTGAGGGCCAGAGGAGGCCTTGGCTCTGTGTGAGCTCTGCCCAGCACTGACCAAAACATCCCTGTGTTACCAGCACTGCTTCCAGCACAAATCCAAAATACAGCCCATAGTAACTACTGTGGAGAAAACTAACTCTGCACCAGCCCAAACCACCACAGACACACAGCCTGAACATCAACAGCAGAACAGTACCAATATCCCTTTACTGCCTGACCAAAATTAATGAGCAGATTTCTTCCCTCTGGCTCAAGTATAGCAGAAATCACTTCCTCACCCTTTTGGCTAGATTGAGATTTCCAGGGAAATCCATGTAGAGTCAAGCACTGCTCAGTGTGACCACAAATGACCAAACTGTTACTGCTCTCTCTGTACACTCATCCATTGTTTATGGAGCTGAAGAGAGTAATGATAAAGGTTTATCCAGCACACAATAGCCAAGACTAATTTAGAAGACTTTCTGCTTGACATAGCAGCACTGTTTCAAACTGCTTTACCGAAGCAATGCCTGAAAACTAGAAATTAACCAGCTCTAGACCTCCTGGGTCAGGTGAAAAACATGGAAGACACTTCCCAAGTCAAAATACTGATTCAGTATAAATTCACATGGTGATTCAAATGATTCTACTTTTTTTCTTTTCCCTAAAGAGTTACCTTTGTACCACAGTTTCTCTCAGGGTCTCATCCAGCCTTGCCATTATGCTTGATCCAGCATCACTTGCTGTTCTACATTTGATGTGGAAACTTAAAACCCCTTAGACTTGCTCCAGCACACAGTGGATGATTTCAAAGAACTGGCTCCTGTGCTGCATGTCAAATCAACTTGGTGTATCAAGCTGCACGTGCCCAGGAAAATCGTGGAAGCAAAACCTGCTTCCAGCTGCTCTTGCTGCTCTTCTGTGTTGGTTTGGTACTGGAAGAGAAGGCTGTGGTTTCAGTTACTGACACATCTGCTGATTAATACAGAGCCTTGAACTTGTCTGTATTCTGCACCGCAGGACTGAGAGCAACAGCTTTGCTTAAACATACTCAGAATTTAGCAGGTGTATTGCAGAGGTGACTAATGATTTCTTGCAACCTGCTGATGCTTCCTTAGTCCCACAATTAGCTCACCCAGCTGCTTTCAGAGAAAATGAGGGATCCTTACTGTGCACCTGCGAGAAGCTGGCAGAATGTCTGTTTTGTTACATACTGTCCTTAAGCACCTTAATTTATAGGGCTGGTTTAGCTCAGGGCCACTTAAGAGACACAGAGGAAACTGTCAACAGCTTTTACCTGGAACTTTACAAGAACCTTCTTTCTCTTAGGAGATTTGTTTTCTATTGGTGACAATGACTTCCTCAGCCAAGCCTCTCTCTGCTACTTGCTTATGATGATAAATATTCACAAACCTGGGAACATGAAGAGACTGTGTTTTAATTAGATTGCAACCTGCATACATAAACTATATCCTTGTGCATCTTTTTCTGTTGGCATCTCTGAGTGCACTTATTTTAACAGGTACGTAAACTCCTTCTTGATGACCAAGTAAATTAAAGGTATACAGTACATTATGCAAAAAAAAGCCCACCACAAAAACCACCAAACAAAAAACCTGGAAATTTTCAGAGCCTGTTGAAAGGAAAGATTTCTGCAGACAAGTTTTACTTTAAAAGTTTCTAAGAGGTTAACTGCCAGTGTAGGCTGTAAACAAGAGAAGTGAGAGAAGATGTTCATGTAACCAGCATCTGATTTATTTACAACAAATAAAGGAACATTCAGCTGAAACCATCTTCCTTCTTTGGTAAACTTGGCAAACGTTTTCAAGAAGGCTAGGATTTGGGTTTTTGGGTTTGTTTGTGGGTTTTTTGGAATAAAAACATTTGAAAACTGTTTTGAAAAAAAGAGATACCTGGTAGGAGCAGCTGGTAGGGTGTCCTGGCAAGGCACTGAGACTACATCTGAGAAAACAGCCTGGCAGAACCTCGACTGTGCCTCTCCTTTTCCCATGAGAACCCTACAGCCCGTAAGGTGAACCAGCTGCTCTGGGCTTTCAATTGCACACACACACAGACCTTGTCCACTCTACTACATCAATACTGCATGCTACAGCTGAGCCAGCTTCTAAAACCTGAATCTAATTATGCCACGGTGCTGGTCCCAGAAGGGGAAGGAAAGAAGTAAAATTCAAATGTTTTCAGCACTCTTTAGTGAAAGGGGGGTGTGTGCATGTGTGTAAATCTCAGCAGTACACACAGGTTTGCATTCACAACATGCTGCTGCACTCAACACTTCCTCCTGAACACGCACCTGGGGTTGAGCCCTGCACATCAGTGCAAGGCAATCAGGAAGGCTGAGTCTGTCCTCAGTAGCAAAAGCGGAAATAGCTATATGCCAACACTCTGTTCTCCTTCCTTTATTCCTCAGCAGAGTCCTCACAAGCTGAATCCCAGCACAACAACATTGGCAGGAGACAAATTTGTCTTGTGTGGTCTGGCAAAGGAGAGGAAGAAAAAATCTCTGCATCTACAGCAACAGGCCAGGTAGTTCTGGCAAAGATGGCCACGCAGGGCCCAGGCACTCAGAGGCTGCTGTGCACAGCCCATCACTAATCTGACACTGCCCAGAGAAAAGGGAACTGTTGTGTGCTTTACAGCACAGAGCTGAGTGAAGATTGGCCATCTGTTTGTGCTGGATATGCCCCACTGGTTCAGAGACAAGCTACTCCGTGGCAACATGTTCAGCAATTCAAGAAGTCCCATAAATGCTCTTCCTTTATTCGTTATGAGTCTGCTGAAGAGAGCAAGTAGCACCATTTCCTAGCCCTAGAAAAAGCAAGGGGCCTGGGATGCTGATGGCAATGGTCAAACATTTCTGGATTCAAGGCTCCTACAGAACCTTTTGCCATTCCTCAGTGTAAGCAAAAGCACATGGGATGGTTCACTGGAGTCCCTGTAGGTTACAAATCCAATGCCGAAACATAAGAATAGAGGTATTGCATCTAGCATGGACTTGTGAAGAAGGAAAATAATGCTCCTGTGTTGATCTAAAATAGTTTCAGCTTTCAGTGAGTCTTCCGCTCTCCTGTAACTCTTGTACTACTGCTATAGAACAATGGTGGGACCAGAATAAATCATGCTCTGTGCAGCATCTGTTCCACACAGCCAATTAGTGCCACTGTCTGTAGAATACATAGTAATAAACCACAGGGACTACCTATCAGCAGTTTGGCTTAATCCACTGGACATCCTGAACTCCATTTTATTATGAGATACACTCTCTAACTTGCAGTGAACTTTTACAGCCCGTGGAGTTGAAGCCTAATTTTTGTTCTGAATCTGTATGGTATCTACAACAGCAGCCTGAACAGTTGCCTAAACAGTGATATACAAATAGTATCAGTCTCCAGTTTCTGACAGCAAAGATGTGAGCATTTCCTACAAGGTGAGTTTCTACAGTGGGTCTTCCTTTTCACTTGTAGCTCAAAAGAGGGGAAAACTGGCTGGAATTTGGGCCCATTCTAACACCATGATCAAAAAGGGAGTGAGAGTTTATTTAAGGTCCTTCTCCCTCAGTGAAACTGAACAGAATGTGCTGACTTCAGAATTGCAGTTGTCCAAAAGTTAAATTTCTTTCTTATGCATCAGCTTCTTAGGCAGAAATAAGATGCTAAAGGAGGCCAGTGAAAGCATCTCTTAAAAATTTTCACTGGAGACAATAATAAAAAAGTTATAGCAAAGACTAGTGGTTTTTATTTCTAATGTTGCTTTAGAAAGATTCTTTTTCTGTCTGGTGGATATGCATTGCAAAAGTTTCTAAAAGAAGTTCCATCCTCCTGCTCTTTTGAAGCAGCTTCTGATACCACACTTGAGATGTGGATGAGGATGTAAAAAGTGCATTTGATCAGCACTGTAACTGCTGCTATGACTTTATTTCATCAGAGAGTCTCTAGGGGTTTAAACTTCCCACAACCTCCACAAAGAGATTTCTGAAGCAGTGACATACTCCATATCATAACAAACATGTCAAAAGAATTCAATGGAGAAAATATTTAACGAAAAAGAGACAAATCACAGTATTGCCAGATTAGTAAATCATATTTCAAGGTAATTTCCTGAAGATGGAGATATGATACACATTCCATAGAATCATGAAATACACTGAATGGGAAGGGACAGATCAAGATCCTTTAGTCCAACCCCCAGTCCTGCATAGGACACTCCAGAAATCCCAGCCAGTGCCTGAGAGCATTGTCTGAACACTCCTTGACCTCTGGCAGGCTTGGGGCCATGAGCAAACCCCTGGAGAGCCTGTTCAGTGCCTGGCCACCCTCTGGGGGAAGAACGTTCTCCTGCTATCCAGCCTCAACTCCCCTGACACAGCTTCAAGGATGCTCCCTTGGTTCCTGTCACTTTTTCAAGGTGTAATTTATCAGGGGAAATAAAAGCTACCCTCCTTTGGAGGGAAGAGGTGGCCTTGGCATTTTAAGTATCTTGATTACTTGTTTTTCCATACATTATAGAAAGCTTTTTGAGTGCTCTATCATTACCCTATCTGTAATAACCAACTACAAGTAGGAAGCTACATCTTGAGCAGTGTAACAGTAAACTTTCTTCTCATCGTATAGTTTTGTTTAAGCAAAAGCTAGTGCAAAAACCAAAAGCAGGCTCAGGCCTAATTACACAAGGATTTTCTAATGCCAAAATGAGACTTGAGTTTGCCTTGATTTTCCTAAATTTTTATTCCTCAAACTTCCCTTGCCCATGCTTTGACAAACATACTCTACACATGGAGCTAGCTGGAAATCCAGGTAAACATCGCTCCTCCTCATTGTGAGGATAAAATTTCATTAAAAAGACTTGGAAGCTTTTCCTGGGCTTTCCAGAGAGCACCTCAAGATTCCTTCTCTTCATGAACAACAGGGTGAAGTGAAATGAGCAGACCACTAGGTGTTTCTACAGCAGGTTCCCAGTCCCCGTTGGAGTTTCTGTGGGGCTGCGGGGAACCCTTTGTACCTGTAGGAGCCATTCCCTCCTGGCAGAATGTCACTGTAGGACACGAAAGACTCCAAATATTTCAGAAGGCAAAAAGTATAGAAAAAGAAGGCTTTATTTTCTAAATTCTTGCTACCTTTTATAAGGTGTTCCGATATAGACTTAACATGATTGGTGAATAGGAGCAACACCTCTATAATCCCATTGGTTAAGCCTGAGAAACAGAAAACACCACCTGGACAAAGACTGTCTTGAGAAAAAGCTTTCTTGAGAAACTTTTCCTTGAGAAAAGGTAGCAGCTGCTAGCAGCCTAAAAATCTCTCAGGCCCATAGCAGGAGGAGTGTCCCCACGGCCCAGCTGGCATCTCAGCACGGGCACACGCATCCAACATCCCGGAGCTTTGCCACAGCCAACTCCCAATCTCTATCCCCCTGAAACAACTCTCAGCCCAGCGGCAGTAAGTGCTCAGTATATTGTTACAAGTACATTGATACCTCTTTGCAAACCCACCTAGATGGGTACCTCCAAAATTGAAAGAAAAATGTAGATGATTAAAGGAGTTTCTATCTAAAGGCATTTTAAACTAAACTGGATGCTCTGCAGTTTGTAATGCCAAATAACTTCAAGAAGAATGTCACTTGAAAGATGTTCTTTTTTTTCTATTATTTTTGCTATTCAGAAATACTTATTTTTGGATGAGTTATTTCAGTAAACCTCTCTTCTAAACTCTGTATCAAAAATTAACACATGTTCATTGCCAAGTTCTGTGCAGTTTATCTGGAATATTAGAGATACCCAGGTCAATCTGATAGCATTTTAATTAACAGGCATATTTTATCCAAAAATTTAGAATACCTCTGTACTACAGAAATCTGAGGGCTTTAATACTTTCATTTTTTTCCCCTCCAAGCACTATCCAGAGTGGTCTTCAAAAAACATGGATTCATAGGCAACTGAATATGACTTGATAAGCTGGAGAGAGCTGCAGGTTTTTCATTTGTCTGTGAAAATGTTACTTGAGCTATGAACACATTTCACAGCATGTTCTTACAGCAGAAATAGAGACTCTTTTAAAAGCACAGTTTCTCTAAAGTCTGAGATGCTTTTTAATAGCATATTCATTCTTTTACAGTTCTGGGGTTTTCCTTCCTCAGCCTATCTCTGACCAAACATCCTTCCATCAAATATGGAGGGTTTGGGCTGGATTTTTTGTACGTTTGTTGTTTTGTGTGTTTTATTCATTTGGGGGCATTTTGAGGGGGTTGTGTTTGGTTGGTTGTTTTTATTCTTTGCTATTTTTTTTGCAAAGATTTAGCATTGAACTGTAATAATGACCTACACTATCCCAAGGCCCCCTTCAGACATTCTGCTCCTCCACTTCTATTTTTCACCCTACCTACCCAGAATGCTGCACATTCAAACATTACACCATTTTTCAGCTTCATCACTGGTTCAAGTGTTTAATATCTTTTATGATCTGTGTGTGTTGTTTTATTATCTTTTTATGTTGGAAGCTTTGTTTGAGGATCAAACTTCTACCTATCAATACTTGTTCGATGATTAGTGCTTATATATGTATGTCTTAAACATTTCCATTATCTCTGAAAAGAATTTACAATACTACAAAACTTGTGCATTTTAAAAATCATAGAGATTATATTTTGTTCTACCTCAGAATTTTTACATTTTTATGTGGTGGATATTTACATATAATACATCCTTCTCAAGCAGAAATAGCTGGTTCTTCTAACATGTATCTTTATACCTACTGCAACTCTCATCTAGTGTGCTGTTGTTTTTTAGTAACCCACTAAACAGCACAACACAGGAAGAAAAGCAGTATTATTGATACTGAAACTCTGCATTTCTCATACTGGCAAGAGATTTCAGTTTATTCTGCATGTTTATCAACAGTTCTCTAATTGTCATTGCTTGGAAGGTATATACAGTCATGAGTGGTTACATTTTATGATTTCCGACTATCCCTTTATGTTATAAATTGTTATAACACTTAAACATGCAGTTAAATGCTGTATAAATTTGACACTGCACTTCTGTAATTACCTACAATATTGCTGTTGACTTCAGTCAGCAAGATGTGAGGCTCCAGGGAGAAAGATCCCTGCTCATGAGCACTTCAAACACAGGTATCATTCTGGAGTGTTTTCCTTTCACTATAAAAGCTGATCATACCCCATGTCCATGGTCAAAATTACTGTCTCTACTGTGTATGTTTTTAGAACATGCACAGAAGTCTCCTTAATGCCCATTTTCAACATTTACAGCTTTACAGCTAAAGCTCTTTACTGGCACCTAAGTGAACATTTTCATCCACAAAAACTGGAAAGCACTGGCTAGTTAAGTTAGCTCAATCATGACTGGAAATGCATACTGGCTTTCTCTTTGGCTGGGAGATTTTTGCCCATGTCCCTCAAAGCGAATTTTCATAACCACAGAGGAAATGTAACAGAACACTAGAAATACAGCAAAATATAAACTGCCTTTCCTGGCTTTTGCTTGTGTGCTTCACAAACACCTCCAGCAGAGCAGCCTAAGGAACATTCCCATTGCACAGCCAGGAAAGATTCTGGTTTCTGTATGCTGAGGAACAGAAAGGCTCCACCACAGCAGAGTCCGTGTCTTGCCAACAAGCCACGATGGCCATTTTGTATCAGTCTTTCAATATTCACCACTAAACACAGCGGAACAGAATTTCACCAGCTTTCCCTCTCTCAAATTCCATCATGTTCCGATCCTGGTCTCACTTGAATCCTTCCATGGTGTTTTCTTGTGTCTTTTCCTGAAGGTTATAGACCAGTGCGAAGTTCCCACAGATATTACATTATTTATCCTCCCCATTGCATCATCTCTTCTGAGATGATTATTTACTCTTTAATTTCTAAAAGAACTGCCATGTAGTGTTAATTTCTGGGATAATCCATCTGTTTCTATGAATCAATGCCAAAAAATAACCTTATGACCTTCATTTCAGGGCCATTCCTTCTGCAGAAAGATTTATCCCAGTGGCTGTAATATTTTTACCATATGCCTGACACATTGTGGAGGAAATGAGGATGCAGAAAAAGCAGACCAAAAAAAACCCCAAAAGAACCAACCAAACCAAAACCAAAAAAAACAAACAGAAAACCAAAACAAAAACCAACAACCAATCCAAACCCAATGTGAATTACCTTAAACCATCTAGGAATCTTCTGTGACAGTATTATTTAACTGCACATCTCTCTGCATTTAAAAAAATATTTGTTATTGAGGTAGCCTAGTTCTTTACAACAAGCCAACTTCATTGCTGTGTTAGCACTTAGAAAAGGAAGCATTGACTCTGTTAGTCTTTTGGGTAGTTTCCAGTCCATTTGACCATCAATTAAAATTACACTGCCAGGCTGAATTTCTCTCTGTGGTAAAAAGCCTCTTCAAAAGCTAACTCCAGTCTTCCTTGTAATTCTCAAACATGTACGTAAAGAGAAAATCACTGAAGCGTTTGCAATTCGGATCATAGCCTGAAAATCTGAAAAGCAATATGTGCTGCTGTCTACAAGGATAGAGAAATAGCAAAACTGATACAATTCCAGAATTAATTTTAATTTCTACAATTAAATGAATATAAGAGAACTAACTTGTTTTTTGTTTATATAGAGATAAAGCTGAACAACAAAGGAAAAATGCTGAAAGGAAATGTGAAGTGGGATAGAGAAGGGACAAGTCAAACCCACAACGTTTTGCATTACAATCACAGAAGGAGAGAACTAGGAAAACAGTAGATTTGTTGGGTTTTTTCCAAGTTCTTTTCTTTTTTTGAGTCAGAGATGAAGAAATCTTTTTTTCATGTCTAGTTTTTGTTAATAGTATTTTGAACATTGTAAGAGAACAAAGAGAGCATCTGATTCAAGTGAGCAAGGAAGCTAGATTTCCTGAAAAGAAGGATTAACTGGAAAATCATAACGAGAAGAAAGTGAAGAAAGATCCTCTTTCCTCTGTGAGACCTTGCATTTTCATAGGCTGAAAGGCGAGTCAGAGATGCAGCACTGTACAGATAACCACAGCAGCTCCAAGGAAGCACCCTGAGGTCCAGCCTTGGTGCTCAAAACACTTCCAACACAACAATAATCCTTACACAGTGTTAGGAAATTAAGAAATATTTACAGCTCTCAACAGGTGGAAGGTTCATAGAAACTCTGGCTCAGATTCTTATCCTGAGTCAAATAAAAGCCTGCTAAGTCATGGAGTTTCCTGGGTGTCAGCAGATGAGGCTCCAGGCATTCGGATATGATGTATGAGACACCTGAGGGATGTTCTCAGTCCCAGCTGCATCTCAGGCTCAATAACTGGGTGAAACTCCCACTAGCTCCACTGATAGTTTAGCCCTGGTGAGACTAAGTAACAACTGTGGCCTTGAGCACGGTTCTTTGCACTTCCACATGCCCTCAACAGCCCTGACAGGAGGAATGCAGGCACCACTGAGATACCATCTCCCGGCTGCCAATCTAGCTACCAAATCTTGCTCTTGGCCACTGGCCATGCACTTGCACCTACCAACATCTGCTCCAAAAGTGAAAGTGTGGGAGCAAATGTAAATATATTAAGCGTACAGGAAAAAAACCTGGGACTGTGCTTCCATATCACAACCAACAGAGGAGAATCGGTGACATGTCGTTTTATTGAAACTGTAGAGCTGCACAGTATTTGTTCTGTTGCACATTTCAAGAACTTTAATTCCTCTTACTACAGATTAGCTATTACACTCCTGCCACTAATAATTGGCTGTAGTTAGCAGAGGAGTACAAATCCAAACCTCCCTTTTCATCATAGAAATATCAGAAATATTACTTCCAGCTCCAAATATCCCAGGCACTGTAAGCAGCAAATAAAAGCAATTAGCATTTCATTATGAAATAATCATAAAACAGCACAACTGTTCTTTTCCTGATCCTAACAGACAGAGATAGATCTGTTATGCCATGCAAAAACAATTGGCAGTAGTGCCCCAGGTTTAGAAAGCAGCCAGGTAACACGTACCTCTCTTCCCCACAGCAACACAGCCCTTTTATATCCAAAACTGAATACATGCCTTGAACTATGGGGCACTGCTCTGCATCCCCAAGGTAAATCCCCTTACAAAGGGAAAGGAAAACCAAGAGCCTCCATTCCAGCCTGATGGGGGCAGTGGGCACAGAAACCCAGCTGGTCTTGCACAGTCACATATCAGTCCTCTCCTAGAGGCACATTCCAAGCTGCAAAGGTAAGATGTACACTTACTTAAATAATTTAATGGCTCTGCACCCTTTGTTCTCAGTCTCCAAGGTTACCACTCCTGCTTTTCATGAATGCTACTGTTTACTTCCTTTCCTTCTTGTTTACTTGTTTAGAGCATGGAGAAACACAGACACTAAAACCCCCTGCATTACAGACATGTGCCATTTCTAGATGAGGACAGAAGGTTGCGTGCCAGTGACAAATTTTCCAAGTATTTTCCATCTCAGCACAATCTGTGAAAAGGGCTCAGAGAAAGTTACCTGGTTTGGGGCAGCTGATGTTTATGGCTCTAATACAGTCCTGGATCACAAAACCCTGCCTTCACAAGCTTTTCACACACAACCTGGAAGAACAAGCAGCAAGACATGTCGGGGGAATGAAGAAAGAGAAACAAAACTCCCATGCTTTGAAAAATACAAGAGCTGCAATTAAAACTATATATATATATATATATACATATACATATATATAACCCAGATAGCATTTAGCTTCAAGTGAGCCTTATCACTCTCTACAACTCCCTGAAAGGTGGTTGTAGTCAGGTGAGGGTTGGTCTCTTTCTCCAGGCAGCGACTGACAGAATGAGAGGACACAGTCTTAAGCTGTGCCAAGGGAAATACAGGTTGGATATTATGAAAAATTTTTTTACAGAAAGGGTGATAAAGTACTGGAACTATCTGCCCGGGGAGGTGGTGGAGTCACCATCCCTGGATGTGTTTAAAAAAGACTGGATGTGGCACTCAGTGCCATAGATTAGTTGAAGTGTTAGGGCTGGGTTGGACTCGATGATCTTGGAGGTCTCTTCCAACCCAATGATTCTGTGACTGTAGCTCTGTGTGTACATCAAAAAGAAGTAAAAGTTGCTGTAAGAACTTAGAATACTATTAAAAATGTTTGTATTTACACTGACAGTATTAAATGAGGCTTAAATATTATTAAATAAAACTTTCCTATTATTGGAGAAAAATCCCATTTTGGAAATAAAAATCCGTTAAATCCTTAAAGTTCTTTTGCGGTAATAGCTTTAATACTTTTGAACTACAGCAACATGCATTTACTTTGTGTTTTGGGCCAAAAGTATAACTAATGAGACCTGCAATTCCATTGAGTTTAACTGAACTGCAGTTCTATTAACATACTTGCTGAGCTATTTGGCATGTGGAGCTCAAACACAAAGGAGATGTGTTTCAAACTCAAGATACACTCAAGCATTCTAGAGAGCTTCTTGTAGGACAGCACAAGCATTTGAAATATTTGAAGCTAGATTCAAAAGAGGGTGCCTTGCAAAAACACTATAAATATCAAGTCTCCTGTCTCTCTTAATAATTTCTCATCTATCAGAACTATGAAGTGGAGAAACTGTGAACAAATGTTTCAATGGGTAAGTAAAACATTCTTTATTATAATGTATGACCCATAGAAATGGTATATATACTCTTGAAAACATTGTGGCTTGGAGTGAAGATACTTCAGGATGAAGAAAGGTATTAGTTAAGGAACAAATATGACTTAGAGGTGCCGGGTGGGAAAAAAAACTGGAAGGCAAAGGCAGGACTACAATCATCAGTTTTCCCAGGTGCACTGAAAAACAGAGAAGGTTATGGAAGAGAAATCTCATGCTAACCAGAACTTGGTTTACTCTTCTTTCTGCTAATACAAACTCCACCCCTTTGCCTTGCTGGATCCCATCTGTTGTCATCCTTGACAGCGTTCTCAGGTGACCACAAAGAGCCATAAAGCACAGGGGCAAATGAACCACCACTAAAAATGTGCACGTTCCCTTCAGGTCCATGCTGCTCAGGCAGGCTAATGAGCTCCTGGAATTCAGATTTATTTTTTCACCAAACTGAAGTGATATGAGGACTGGCAGAGCCAAGATGTCCCAATGAGCTGTTTCCTGTATGTAAGCAGAACCTTTACCGGAGAAAGGACAGCCAGCAGGCAACAGCTTGACACCCCAATGACTCTGAACTGTCATACCCTGTAGTGGCAGGTCTCCCAAATCCCTCATGGACCTCCCATGTTTTCAAAGAAAGGAAGGGTGTTCCCAAGACAAAAAGTCATGATCTTCATAACCCTCATTCTGAAACTTACCAGGTAAAGGTGGAAACTTCCCTTTACCTACTGGATAGTATTTTTCAGAATTGAAGGCCATAAATTTTACATATGCTATCAATTACATCAAGCACCAGGAAAAATGCTTTACACAAATGTGCGGGACGGCAGGAAGTCTGACATAGCTATTCCTTAAAGAAAATAAAAATGACACATGAAGATAATGGAGAAATTCCATTTTTCTGCAAGTACAAGGAAAGAAAGGCCCTGAGTGTAGTACCTTTCTCACTCATCGCCAAAAACCATGTCTGAAAACACACGCAAAAGACACTATATCCCTTGTCTATTTAGATAAACACATATACAATACTGCTAAGGCCTCCTCTTAAAAATGTCTATCCCAGTAAACTGATGACAATTAAAGTTATTAATTACATTAGTTATCACAGATACTTGTTAATATAGTAGTGAGGCTGTAGAAGTACTACTAAAACACCATCTGACAGTACTGGAACTAAACAAACTGAAGTGGTTACCTTTTGTTGAGCATTTACTAACTTTGATGTTATGTATTTTATAATGATTTTATTTAAGGATATCTAGGAAAACCAAAGGGTTTTCAAATCAATGAGCACATCTAAACCAAATGTAAATGTATGATCCATTTTTCAAATGCTTGGGTCTGTCTCAGAAAGGCAAGAAAGCACTTACGCTGCTCTAAACAGGCCCAAGTAGTTTTTGTTAACTCAAAAGATGCTTAAATACAACTACAACTACATACTTCACTGACTGGGAATTGGGGCTCAGTTTGATTTCAAAGGCAAAAAAAGGAAGTGTCATCTGTTCAGTGTGGAGGAAAGATGTAACATTCTAAGTTTAGTGAACAATTTTTTAGTTTTATAATCTCGGTTCTAACTTGAATATAAAAGCAGTCTGTTTTTATAGATCAAGAACGCCAGTAAATCTTTCTTCAGCTTTTTTCAAAAACAGGAGCTTTTTGCCAAGCTGCACTGGTGTTTCCCCCTCTCCCTTTCTGAACACTCGCACACTACCATATGTACAGGGCTATCAAAGTCCTCCTCAACACCCAGAGGATGCCCTGGCAGGGAAGTGGAACAGCAGGCCAAGTGAATGCCTCTGTGTTTGGTCTGACATTGCTTTCCAAAAAATTCAATTCTGGAAAATTAAATGAAAAACCAAGGAAGACCAAGCATTTGACCAGAATCTCTGAGAGGTATGTAATATCTCTCACATTGATTTTATCATATTGTTTTGGCACTTTCTTTCATGTGCTCTGTGAATCTCAGATATTGACAGCATGGCTCCTTTACCACAGAAAGCTTACAAAAAAGGATCAGCATGCTTCATGTCATTCTAGGAGGCAAAAATGATCACAAACATTTGTATAAAATGCCTTCAGAGTGAAAACCGCTGTATTACAGGATATTTGATCATCATGAAAAAAAAGAATAACCAGAGTTTTGTCTGACTTGTGTCTTGGTTCATGAAAAGGGCGCCCTGAGTTTTTCAGGATTCTCATAAACACGGTGGTGTCTATCTCAGAATTTACAAGAAATTCTCATAATTGTCTCCTTGTGGCAACCTCAATAACCCATGACTGACTCAGATCTAACTCACCATAATTATTGATATTTCCACGTTTGATGTTACCAGAGGCTGAAAAAATAAGCTATAAGGGAATGATACTACAGAGCAGAATCTATATTTTATGTTGTTGGCATGCTTAGAATTTAGCAGGACATGGATCATTTCTTCTGTTTATTCATTTATCCTGAACTCATGTTATGCCGAATGTAATTTCCACGTATCCTAAACTGAACTCAATACTGCACTATTTTATTAAAAATTGCATATTATTACAGCAAGTGCATAAGATAAGTTACTTTCAGTCAGTATGCGTGACATCCTTACACACACTCTTAAAATTCCAGTTATCCAAAGCTAAGCTTTACTCACAGTACACTCTAAAAACAGTAGGGACAGATTTTTCACTCTCAGGAAAGCCAATTTCAAATGAAATCAGAAATACAGAACAAACAATTCCAGAGAGCAAAACGTCCCCTTACACAAGGCAATGCTGCTTCACAGCATCCTTATTATGCTTAGATACCTGGAGATACTCATTTCACTTTATGATTCTCCCCTCAAAAATGTTCATAATGCATGAGATTGACTTTACACAGGTTCACATATACAGGAAGCGACTGCCTGTGTAAGTAGCTTATCTTTGAAGAGTTGTTTAATAATTTAAGCCTTAACTTTTGCAGTCACACACCACATAATTCAGTTCAACATTTTATGCATAAAATTTTCTTCTTCCTCCTTGCTCAGCTCAAAACCAATGTCCCTGCATGCCAGAACAGGGTACCACATCAGTTTGGGACACATTTACAACTGAGGGAAACCTTTCAAAACAGTGTATCACTGTCATCACTTCTGCAGAGCTTACGTGGAAACACAAGGGTAAGAAACCTTCCCCAACTCACTGTGCCAAGCCTCAGACCCCCTTCAAACACAAAAGGCTGGGATTACATATTCCCTTTTTTTTTTAATGCCATGAAATTACAGCTGCCAATACAGGGTTTTCATACAGGTAATACTTGTAATTATCCAAAGCATGTTAGGAAATAATTGCACAGAATTAAAAAAAAAGTGATACAAGATGAGAAAAACTGGAACCACTCTTTTCATTATATATATATAATTTATTTCAAAACATGTGAATAAACTTATTAAAATTTTAACTAGCACAAAGAATGTAATTTTTCTTTTTACAGTCCATGGCATAAATATATTAAATCTCTGAAACTACACCAAAAAACCATTKATGATAATAAACTAAATAATTCAGTGTCAGTAAACAGAGTAAAATTCAAAACCAAACATCAAACTAACTCTGAAAATCACATATCCATACAAATTATCGAGGGTTTAAGATTTTGATGAAAATAAAAATAAAAAAAGAAATAAAGTCAATGTTTTTGTCATCTGTTTTACTGAGGAAAACAAAAACTGTTTGATTCTTTCTAAGCCATACAAAACATCTTGAGCAACRGGAGCTTTATTAGGCAGAAAATGTCCCACAGCTCAGAGAAACCAACTTGTTACTGTTCATAATTCATTAACACAATTATAATTCATTATTTTCAAATATTATACCCTTACTGCTACATTATTTTTCATATTTGTAAAGCCCTCATGTTTCAATTTTGTATTGAGAGCTAAAATTTTAACATCTGTAAAATAAAATAGAACTTCTTTTCCAAAGTTAGGAACCTGTTACAGGTTGATTTGCTACAATTAACAAATCTGGATCCAACCAGCTGGAAGGGTTAATTCTGCAGAGGTCCATTTCTAATAAGATATCAGGACTTGCCTCCATTCCTTCCCAGACTGAAGACATCAGAACTCCCAGTAAGCCCATGGCTCATCAGGAAGTGGGCAGCATCCCTCGGGATGCAGCAGAAGGCAGCCCACACACCACCTGGGCTCCTCCCAGGTCATATTCACAACCCCAACAGCAAAGGCATTACCCAAGTGATACAGGAGTTTCTCAGGATGCACTGAACCCTCTTCAGGCTAGAGAGGAAGGCAAAACATCAAAACTTATTCTGACCCCATGCACAGCTACTTTCTGGTAACCTAAGCAGGGACAAAACAAGGGCCATGTCCAGCCCTCAGCTTTCAGCCCACAGCTCTCACAGCAGACAGGGCTCCTGCACTGCCAGTTCTTCGTGTGAGAGCCAGCATCACATCCAAATGTCCGGGCATTGGCAGGAGGCCATGCCTGCAAAACCTTGGCAGAGCAGATCAGATCCCTTGCCCAGAGAGGTTATGGACCCCTCATCCCTGGGAGTGTACAAGACAAGGCTGGATGGGSCTCTGAGCAACCTGGTCTAAAGGAAAGAAGTCCCTGTAAACAGAACAGGGGGTCGGAAAAGGATGACCTTTAAAATCCCTTCCAATCCAAACCATTCCATGACTCTTACTCTGCGAAAGACCTGCACAGCCTCTCCCAGCCTTTGAGGCTATGCAGAAAAGAAATTGGAATTTGACAGGCTGGGCTGAGCCACACGTCCTGCTGCTCCATTAGCAGCAAGGGGCCTGTGTGGTTGATGAGGCAGGTGACAAAGAGTAGACAAATGGAGTCGCTATTCAACACCACCTTTGCCTTGGCCTTCTCTAAAAATACCTCTCTACTTGGTTTCAAGCAGTTCAAAGAGAAGCTGAACTATCAGTAACATACAAGAAACTATTTGAGATTGATCCTTACAAGTCATTGGAATCCAACAAGTCTCATTTGAGTGTATTGAGGAAACTGGGGTGTCCCTTTAAGGCCATTCTCTGTCACTGTTAGAAATTGAGAGAGACCGGAAGAAACACAACAACTGGAGAAAGTGTCTTCAAACAAGTCAAAAGGCCTGTGTGGGGAGCAGGTCAGACAACCCAAGTGACTCAGAAAATGGCATGAGCCCCCTTGGAACACATTTTTGGGCATACACTGGATAAGTTGACTGGGAACAGTCAGCACAGATTTATTGAGGATAAATCAAACCTAACCAACCTGATGATCTTCTATGATAAAACAACCACATCTGCAGAGGAGTAAAGAGCATCAAATATCACTTCTTTTGACAAGGCTTTCAACACCATCTCCCACAATTCTTGTTAGGTCATTACAGACTGGAAAGATGGATTGAAAAGATGTGGATCAGAGGGTGATGGTAATCAGGCTGCACTCTATCTCGATGCCTGTGACAAGAAAAGCACCGCATGCATGGATTTCAATCCTGAAATTTGTCCTCCTTAACATCTTTATCGACACCACAGAAGAGGTGACAGAACACACACTTTTCAAATCTGCCAAACGCCAAAATGAGGGCAGCTGTCAATACACATGAGGGCTGGGCTGCCATCAGAAAGAACCTGTATAGGCTTGAGGAACAGGCAGACAGAAGACCTTTCCCTCCACGAGAAAGCCCAGCAGTGTACCAGGTTTCCCAGAGAGGTGGTTCTGCCTCCCTCCTTGCAGTTTCCAAGCTGTGACTGAATAAAACCTTGAGAGGGTCTGACCCCAGAGCCAACTGTCTCAAGCAGGGGGTGGGACTCCAGCCCTCCTGAGGTGTCTTCCAAGCCGAACCATGCTGGATCCTATCCCTGCCTGCAGCCTCTTGCAACCTGAAATGGTGAGAGTATTTCAGGAGCTGCCTGCACACACAGGAGAGAAAGCTTTAGGTAAGATTTAAATAAATGATGTGGCTTTGGTAGTCAACTAACTGCACTAGGCACTTGTCTTTTGCCAATGCCCATAAATTTGTCTGCACCCAACAAAACTGTTCCCTGGAGTCTGTGTTTTGCTCTAGAAAAAAATCAATAAAATCTCAAATGAAAACCACGTGCCATCAACAAGCAACAATACTTACAATTCTAGATGCAGTAACACTGGATTTCCCTGCAAAGATCAACACCCCCTTTTGTACTGTAACAGACCTTTTGTCTGGGGGGAAAAAAGGCCGAACAAACCCCTAATTAAATGAGAGCTATATGAAACTGGAGGCTGTCATCTTTTCAAACTCAGATGAGCTAACGACCTTCTTCTCCCTCACACAGATGTCCYTTGTCTGCCAGTTACCACTTTGTGACTTTAATAGGCTCCTTACAGGGGATGTAAGTCACACAGGATATATCAGCATATAAAAAGCATATGCTTTTTTCTCCTCTTACTCCATGGTAATATCCTCTTTTACCTAATCTTCCTCTGCTCTAATAGTCTTCTCTCACCACTCTTTATTGCCTATTTCACTCCCCTTCCTCAAACCTTTTGTTGCACATATAAGAAACTTATTCCTTCTGAAGTCTCTCTTCCCTTCTTTTTTAACAGTGTGATGAGCCAAGAGACAATGTCACACAGCTTTCACACGATTACAATGTTCCAAATCTGGCTCTCTGCACACTGACGTTTCCTGTGTAGCAAAAGGTTATTTGAAAGTTTGGTCCAGGTCTCTTTGGATTTATCAGAATTATGTAAGACTGATAAGAAAAAAACCAAATATATGGTGGGTAAAAAAAAAGATTTTTTTTATTTTTTTTTTTTGGGGTGCTGTGAAGAATTGACTGTTGCTGTTTCATCTGAGAAGTAAAAAAGTAAAAAGAGCTCATAACATATCCTTGTGGGAAAGGAGACACWAAACTGACAGTCACATCTAACAAAMGTCATTGAAAATTTAGGCATAAGGCAATAAACAAAATAACTGAAGTACTTCAATAATTTTCTGGTAAATTATGAAAACATGACATAAACTTGCAAAATTTTATTGCTACAAAAGGGAAAAAATATTTTTAGTAAAAACAGGCTAGCAAAGAAAAATAGTCAATGTTCATTTTTTGGGTTTTGTTTGGTTGTTTTAGCGTTTTCTTCTGGAATTTAAATAATAGTTTGAATAATATCAGAAAAATTCTGAAAAGCAATTGCAGATGTATGGGCTGTGATAGAAATACCCACAATAAATTAATTAAACAACTGAAACCATCTACATGTCATATGACAACTTTTAAACCATCTAAAATCATGCTCCTTTACATTTGAAAAGAGTATTAAAATTAGGCAGTTTTAAAATGGAGAAAATGAGGACATTTAAACTTTATGCAAACTGCCGACAACCAGTAATTCCAAATTTCTGTGCCCTTTTCAGAAGAAATAAAGCCAGTGACCTGAATGGTGTGTGGTTTGTTCCAAGCTATCTAAGTCGTTAAGGTTGGAAGAGCCCTCCAAGATGATCAAGTCCAACCACCAGCCCAGCACCATCACCACATTCACCACTATACCATGTCCTCAAGTGTCACAACGACACATTATTTGGTATTTCCACTGATGGTGACTCTTCAGCTTCTCTGTGTAGTTTGTTCCAGTGCTTGACAGGCCTTTCCATGAAGAATTTTTTATCCTGATATCCAATCTAAACCTCTGCTGGTGCAACATGAGGTCATTTTTGCTCATCCTGTCACTTGCTACCTGGCAGAAGGGACTGACTGACACTCACCTCACTACAACCTCCTTTGAAATACTTGCCCATGATAGGAGTCCCCTGCTGTGTTGGACTCCTTTATTGCCACCTGAGAGCTCCCTGTTGGGTAAGGAGTGCAGTTTCCTGCTGAAGGGTGACTGTGGCTTGAGAGGCTCTTGCTCTCGGATCAAGGACAGCAATGCAGCCTCTTGCAGCAAGGCCTTTGTGTATATGTGAGTGGTGTCCAGGGCTAATTTGAATGTTTCTTCTGCCCTAGTGAAGGACAGTGAACAACTCCTGGGTACAGTTACTTGTTCGTTGTGTACTACACTCAGCCCTGCCTACTTAGAGGCTGAATGAAAGGACAGAAATTTTCTACGCCTTGCATTTAAGAATGCCTCAGCACTATTTTAGCAACTCCTTAATATATGGGAATGATTTCTGAATTAGAACCTTGAAATACTACTCATGTATCTGAAATGTAAACTTTTCTTATTTGTTAATTTGTTTGAACTGACATTAACAACACAGCCATTAACACAGCATCAGAAATCTATTATATGGCACAAACCAACAAAGCACTTTAGGAATATCTGAGTTCAAACCCCCAGCTATTTAATTAACTTTTGAATCTAATGCAGTAAGTTTAAATGAAAACCAGGAAGTTTGTCCTGAAAAGTTTAATGTCAATTTTTTTATTGACACCTTTCAGCAGCATYCTCAGCTATTGAGCTCAGCATTAGAAACCTTTATCATTGCCACCTCTGATCTTCCTCTATAAACCAGCAAGCAGCAGATGAGTCAAAAGGATGATTAACAACAGATCAACTGCTTGTGTAGGACGTGCAGGTGTTCAGGGGGTTTGGAAGGTTGTGGTGAAGAAGCAAGGCTGTACTTTTTTCATAAGGAAAACTCAGCTGGGGAGTACAGAGAAGGGGCATTCAGTGCTATTATACAGGCAAAGTATTTGCTCTCTTTCACTGAGAATTCCCCTACTGGAATTATTGCATAAAAGTGAATAAACTGAAGGCCACAGGGAGATGCAGGCTGTCTAGAAATGGGCAAATGAAGAGAGATTGGAAGAACTGTAACAATTTAGTTCCAACAGGGATACATGAAAGACAGCAAGATTTATAYTGAAATATGGCTTTCTTACAAAAAGTTCACTTCTGAGCTTTATTTTATTTTACTGTCCTTTATTTAGGCATAAATATTTGAATAAAGAAAATTAAAAGTAGGTATTTTAAAGTTTCTAATTATATTAGGAACATTTGTCCATAATTTATGTATGATCTGAAATAGAATGTGCTCCAAATGTTATAATTCTGATTTACTGTAATTTCTTGAACCCTGAGTGACAGATTTTTATCAACTATGTGTCGTGTCAACCTTTATTCCTTTCCAAAAAACTGTCTATATATGGAGGCAGGAGAGCAAGAAAGAAGGAGAACAAGAAAATTATATTCCTTTTGCCCTGTACAATTCTGATTATTTTATAGTAGAAGAAATTAATCCTTCTCCCTTTTTGCCACATAAAACTCCCATTTTGACAATTCATSTAACTGAACCAATTTTAATAACAAACAAGAATTGCATGAAGGAAAAATGAAATCTCTCTGAAGCTGAATGCCKCTTATCTGAGAGACAGAAAATGGGCAGAGACAAGTGAATCAAGCAGTTACTGAAGTCACTACGAGCAGCCAAAGACTGGATTGTCCAATAAAAAGGTCTGTAAAGATACTGATTGCATCTGGGACTGGAATATCTCCTTGGTGCAGCTCACTGTAAAAGTGACATACCAAAAGGAATGCTTGAGCCTGAGGAGCCATTGAACTGTTYAAGACTATGAAATTCCTTACTTGCTCAGCCGTACTTTTACATTTCAGGATTCATCAAAATATTAGCAGCTAATGAAGGCATTTGTCTTCCCTTATTGATTCAGACACGACTATTTACTTTGCGCATGTGAGTTATTTGAGACATCTGAGAGAAACACTCTCATTCAGAGCCCTTTCTTATTGTTAAGTCTTCAGGATATAGTTCCAACTCTAAAAACRTAGGAAAGCTAAAGCACCACTTCTACCACCCCGAGAGCAAGATGACATCATCAAAAGAAAAAAGATTCCATCTGACCACCTGCTATAAAAGATGGTATTATTCACATCTCCATAAACACCTGGTGAAATGGAAAAACTTCCAGTACTTACTGTTGAAATGCTCAGCAGAGAAACCTTCTTGTTTAAAATATAATTCACAGTTTAGTCTTCAGGTTATGAGTTTGCTAGAATACTGACAACATTAATATCTCATAAATTCAGATTTCTGTGCCAAAACTATTCAATGGTTGGAAATACACAAACTGGAAAATTAACCCCATCCTAAATATCTCTGAGATGCCAATCCCTAGTAATAATAACAATAATAATAGGGCTCATTAATGTAAGAGCTACCTAGGCAAAGCRGGTTTCAGATTGTTAAGCTTGCTTCTAAGTCCAGGACACGGACTGAACTCTGGAACCCTCCCGGGCAGTAACCGCTGGCTGGGAGCTGCCAACACCGGGCACAGCCCGGCCCCGCACCCGGCCCCTGGCCAGGCACTGCCACACCCCTCACCAGACACACCTGGGCACACACCCACCACTCCCAAGGCATCTGCCGGGCCCAGGGCTTCACCAGGGCTCCCCTCCCGTGCCTGGGTTCAGCAGGACTGTGCTCCTCTCTGAAGAGCCCCATGTCCCCAGGTGGCTGGGGTGTGCTCTGATGTTTCACCACTCCAGGCTCAGGTTGGCTTTGCAGACACCCAGTTGATTTTGGCATCCAGCAGGATGTCTGAGGTCGAACAGCAGAGTACTTCACACTGCACCTACTCTTAACTCTAAACAGTTATGATCAGCTGAGATCAAAACTTGCTGAGCACGGAGTATGAAGCTGCAGAGTACATCATCATATACTTCTGAGTATCTGTGTTCATCTCAGGAAAGGGGAAAGACACTTTGAAACCTATACCTATGCTTCTGACTCACAGATAAGCATTAAAATGAATACAATTCTGTGYCTTACTTTATTCTACACTATCCTGTATATTTCCTATAAACTTCCGAATACTTTGGATGTACTGCATATTTCTATTTACAGAAATACTCCATCTATGAATCAATGTCACATACTTTCAAGCATCATCTTTAAATTTTTACTTTACCATTGGTCATAGCAAACCAATAAAACCTACAACTAGTCTTAATACTCAGCACATCTAATTGTCTGGGAGAAAATTCAAAAGTCCAGCTCAACCAACACAGTTCCCAATGCTCCTTGCACATCCATAATGGTTACAGCATAATAATCCTCTATTCTTTTTCAGGGGTTTCATTATTAGGTAAGTTATGAGCTTTTCAGGATAGTAAATACAGTTTGCATGCAAGTCAGTCCATATGACATCAGGAAAAACCGGAATCAGATTTTGAAACCTAGAAGTTCTGCCCTTTACATGTGGCTATCCTCTGAACAACAAAGAGGAAAAGCTATTCCCTTTTTCCCAGCTGAACTGTTTCACTGGGTTATAGCCCACAGTAACACAGCAACTGATGTCTCAAATGGGACTCACCCATGTCCTGGTCGGCACTAACAATCTTCACACACACACACACACACACACACACACACACACACACACACACACACACACACACACAGAGACACACACACACACACAGACTCTACTTTCTCTACTCCAAAACTATTAAAATTCAGCTAGAATTCATTTTATCCCATTCAAGATTCTGTTTGGTAGTTTATACATCTAGTATAAACTATGATCTATGGGATCTAGTATGATCACCAGCCTTTGCAGATAACTCATGGCTGTCAACTGGGCACATTGACACAACTCTGAATTCTCCAGCAGCAGAACAATAAGGCATCCAGCTTCTCTGGAAATGTTTCTGCCACAGGAATCCTTCTGGTGCTGCAGAAGAGCAAGAGGGATCACATCTATACTCACTCTGCTTCCTACCACCCGCCCCCTTCTCCAAATGTGGGTACAACCAGACTGATATGGGCTTGAATCTGTCAGAATATATCCTGGATGAGAATCTTGTGCCACATTTTGCAGATAAACAGTACAGATTTCGYCCAGTCCTCCTGGCATTTTTTGGACTCCTCTATGTATTACCAGACTTATGGGGATAATAAGATCAATTCAACATAAATAGTAGGCAAAGGCAAAACCCAACACTGACATTGGTTTACTATAGTTATTCTAATAATAACTTGGCAATAACATCTAATTTCATGCTTCCCAGATGGRATTCATAGATTTTCATATGTTTTCAGTAGCCAATAACCACAAGTACAGTTTACCCAGTGGCAGCTGCCAGTTTCATATGAAGGTAGTAAATGGCAGAAGACAACAGTTCCTAAAAAAACCTCTCAGTGCAAGTATGTTTCAGTTGCATGTGGTTTCACTATTTACTATTACAGGTTTTTCATGCATTTCCATGTTTGTGTTGGTGACAGGTCAGATGTCTGTACTCAGTGAATGTCAGACTGCCTGAAACTTGCTGGCTGGCATGCTGGTTTTGCTCAAATCATTTTTTAGGCCCTTACTGGGATGAGCACCCGGCCCAGCAGGTGCCATGCAAAGACTGAGCCCTCCCATTAATAGCCAGTCTTTGCTGCGTGAATGACATGAGGTGTGGGGCAGCAGGAAGGAGCAGACCAACAAGGCAGTGCAGCCTGACATTGATGCCCAGTGCCGAGACAAGACCCCCAGACCTTCAGCAGCCTCAGCATGGTCGGGTTGTTTTCATGACTTTCATCAAGTAGAAAATTAGAAGAGCAGCTCCTCCTGAGAGCAAGGAGTAGCAGGGCAGAAGGAACAAAGGTGCATCTTCAAAACACAACACTAAGGTGAGGGCCTGGCGTGAAAGGTTTTATCCCACTTAGGAACCATCATCTTGTATGTGAGAGAATGGTATMATTTAATGAAGTAAAAAGTGTAACTGACACAATAAAACCACCAAGAGAAGTGGTTTGACCAATGCAGATAGAAAAAATGAGCTAAGCAGCAGTAACCTACATGGGCACTAGATAGACATGTCCAGATTTATTACAACCTTAGAGAGAAAGTCTAAAAAATTCTTTCCCTAACAGTACCAGGAATTCAGCAGTGAAAACTCTGTGTCTATATGCACTGCACAGCCAGGATTTCTGCATGCCAGGTCTGTGCTTTAATACAAGGACATAAAAAGAATGACATAAACAGGTGACAGCTTTATTTCCTTCCCATGGTGGCAACATGAACTTGCTGGTTCAGTGTATCTCAGCTGCAGCCATGTTCTTCACTATTCCTCTTCAAGAAGAAATCAAACAATACAAGAGGCACTTGTGCACCCCAAGCAAGTCCAAAAGGTCACTGCTTGCTTTAAATGACAGGGAAGTCAGGCTTACATCTCTGTTATGAAAAGAAAAAGCTTCACACTGAGAAAGGAAAATTCATACTTTTTCCCCTAAACTTCATTTTCAACTTTAGTAGGCACAGGAARGCAGAGCACAAAACCATTTTATTCAGCTCTATTCTTACTGGGTTGAACCTTTCTTTCCACTGCACAGAAAAGCAGAAGAATCACACACACCAACACTCATGCCCTGAGGGGAAACCTGCCTCTTCCCACTGTGGGACTTCCAAACAAGACTTCATGTAATCAGGGATACTCTTGGGGAAGCAGATGGGGCTTTGCTTTGCAAATCAAATTGAATAGATCTTCCGTGTCTTTCAATCATTCATAAAATTCCATTTCTTTTAAAGAAAACTGGCATAGCTGCCCAAGGCTGCCACTTCCTTAAGCCCACATTGCCACCTCACATCCCGCAGCAGTTGCCTGGGATAGTACAAGGAGATGGAGGCTTTATCCCAAGTACCCGAAGCACATCAATTTCCTCTTTTGTTCATTTCTAAAGATGAGTACATTTTGCAAGTGTTACAGGTAAACAGATGTATCCTCCTGCTGATCATTTCATGCAAATAAAAAAGTTGTTCATGAAAGTCTGGAGACATTTTTCACTTGTTCAGTGACTCTTAGACCACTACTCCCCTCTTYACAGTTCCATCACTTCTCTACCTCCCCTCAGGCTGTAACAGCACTTTGCAAAGCTCTCACTCAATGGTTACATGGAACAGGGCGGGCAAGTTTCCTGCTATCCCCCTCCCTCAGTCTGGATTTGTAGGTATGCTGTCTTCCAACAAGTTCAGGAATCACCTGAGGGACAGATTTTCCCTACTACATCTCGAACCACTCACCAGCTACAAAACAAAAGCTCTTCTCCAGGCTGAGGAGTCAAGTTAATMATTTTCCATATGAATTATACTCCATCATCGATCATGCTTGCTACTTCCAGCTGTACTGCCTCATTTTACTACATCTTTTTGACTGTGCATTTTAGGCCATGGATGTGTATCCTAAGTAAATAGAATTATTAGAAGTAAATAGAAGAATCTTTTCTTTCTATTTTTTATTCCCACCATAATAATCTTTAACACTCTTTACTGGGATAAGTACTGAGCAAAACTCCAGAAATTTTCTGAACAGCCAACTTTAACTTTGTTGTTAGTGTTTGTGTTCAGACAAGAGCCAAGCACTTATAAGGAATTCTTCTTTCTCATGTGCATTATCTTGCATTTTATTTACATTCAATTTTGTTTGACATTTTGTCACTCAGTATCATGAGAGATTTCATTTCATATTTACATCCAGGTCCACTTCACTGTCTTCCTGAATAACTTTATCTCACCTACAAGTTTAGTCATCACACTGGTTTATCTCCTGACCATTTCTCTGGAAGCCTGACTGACTGTYTGGTCCTTCGACAAATACAGTGTGGCTAAGTTTTCTTAAAATTGCTGGAAAGGTACCTTGTCAAATGCCTTTTTTAAAGGCTAAATTGATTTTATATCATCACGCTTTGTCTTATCTACCTGCTTAGCTAGTCCTTCAGGGAACTGCATGGATTTGTGGGGTTTGATTTCTCTTCTGAACTACGCTGACATTTCCCCCAAAATATTGTATTCCTCTCTGTGTCCATTCATTCTAYT
This sequence comes from Mixornis gularis, assembly GCA_003546035.1. NCBI lineage: Eukaryota > Metazoa > Chordata > Aves > Passeriformes > Timaliidae > Mixornis > Mixornis gularis. Next base: position 893,669 of record QVAJ01000239.1, read on the forward strand.
TCTTATTATGGTTTCTATCTCTTTTCCCCACAAGAGATATTGGTGTTAATTTCTAACATCCTCACCTGCCGTGCCACTTGGGAAGGCTGACTTTCCTTGGATTTTCCTGAGGATTTTTTTGCCTGGTGACAGACCTTAGCTCCACCCACCACCACCCATACAGTGATTCGAGCCATACAAGACCCGACGGCCATGGTGTGAGCACATTCTGACAGCCTTGCATCAAGGAGATCATCTGTCTCAACCCACTGCCATCATTCCTGGAATTTCCTTGGTGGAACACCACATGCCTCTGATCTCTCCTTTGTGAACAGGTGTCTTGGTTTAGGGCAAATTTGGGAGGAAACCTCTGAATGGGRTTCCTCTGGAGTGCAAACTCAAACGGCCCCTCCCCCCAGCTGGTCTGGGAAAAGAACTTCCTCAGAGAAAAGTGGAAAAAAACTATTTATTTAACAAATAAAAGGCCTAGAAACATAAAGAATGAATAATATGAAACATCAAAAGCTCTCACTGCTCCGAAGAGAGATGGCAAAACTGAGAGAAGTCCTTGCAGGGAGTCAGCTCAGCTTTCTCAGTCTCTCAGCAATCCCAGTCCCTTCAGTGCTGGAAAATGTTGAGGTCCAGGCCCAGTGGGCTGCAGGTGCAGCTCCTGGTGCTCCTCTGGGTTTTTCAGTCCAGAGTAGATTTAAACAGTCCCAAGAAAAGGAAGGAAGGAAGGAGAAGAAAAAAAAAAAAATAAAAAAGTCCAGGAAGCTTCTTTGCCTCAGCTAGCTAAACTAAAAGTTCTCTCTCCAGCCACTGTCTGTGTGTCTGTGCCTCCGACGAACACAACCGAGTCCAGATAGATGAATGTGCAGGAGTGAACGCTGTTTTCTCAAACAAACGGAGCTCCTTCTTTCCCTTCTTCTCTCTCAGAACCAGTCTGAAAGGTGCAGAACACARCACACAGCACACACAGAATGGACAATTGGGGATACAAGCATCATAGTCACCCTAGGACACCAGGGAATTGCCTTTTGGTAGCACCATTATTCTTCATGACTGCATCTGGCACGTCAACTTTGCAAGCCTGCCAGGGCCATCTAAGGGGACCTGAGTATCGAGTTTTTCAGCAACAGACTACCACAAACATGGACAATTCCTGCCACCTCTAGTCTCATATGCAGTTTTTGTTTTTAACAGTCTTTTTACATCTGCAGAACCCTGGCTAAGTTTCCAGCACTGTAGGCATCCTGGTTCTCTGTTTTCTGCTAAATTAAATACTATCTGATGAAAGACTGCATTTCACTACTGCTATCCTGTAATTAAGAAAGCTAAACATAGATCAGATACTGTTTCTCAAGGTTTTTTGTTCATTGGATACTTCATTATTCTGACCTCGTTTTCCATTAGCATATTGAACAGAGTAATGGATATGTATTGCCACCTATTTTAATCCAAACTACCCTGCAATCTGCTTTAACTTAAGTTCATAAGTAAGTAATTGCTTCTAGATTTATAATCAATTTTAAAGTCAATATGTTACTGAAAAATAACTCTTTTCTTAGAGGATGGCAGTATTTTCTGGTCAGCTTAGCATTTCTTCTGTGTTTCAGGCAATGGTGTCCCCAACAGACAGAGACATAAATCCTTGAAACTAGGACAAGAAAAACATCTTCTAGTTCAGGATACTGATAGTTTCTATGAGAAGCTGCAGCCTTTTAAGTCAGTTTGTATCATACCTGTGAGGGGGCTGTGGCAATGCCCTGATAATGAAGAGCAATATAAAAACTGCAGCTTTGTGGTAATTTCTGTGGTGGCACAAGGACTTACACCATGTCAACCCTCCCCTTTTGAAAGCTTTTTTTAAAAAAGGAAAAAATACCATCCTATGTTTACTTCACAACTCGTATTAAATGGCTTTGTGATACACCTTTCTGTACACTAGAGCATTATGAAGAATCTGTATACTTCCTCCTCATGTMAACTCAGCATTACAAGCGTTTTATAACACTCCCAATGGAATCTAAAGAAAAATCCTTAAGCAGTTCAAGAGGCACCAAGATAATAAAGTTGTCCCTAATGCAAGCAATGATGTTCACTCATAAATGGTTTGAGCTGGTGATTAAATAATGGCTGCAAAAAAACTTTTCACTACAGTGACCCAGTTTAGCAAACATTTGCCAGTATTACATAGTGTCCTTTGTTCCTGCTGTCCTCTATATATGTTTCAATATGCTTCATACCATAAGGCATTGGGTCAGGATGTCGGGAAGACAGAAGCCTGTCCTTGCTGTGCCCCTCTCCAGCACGCACCAGGATCAGTGTGTCCTGAGATAGTCTTCCTCCACAGCACAGACCCCAGCCCCTTTGCACATAGATTCCCACAAACAGGTGTCCACCTCCCCCAAAAGCCAGACCTTTCAGATGAGCAAAAAACCACCAAACAGCCAAGAAAGCCATCCCAGTCTCCTCAGACAAGGATGTACAGTGGTGGCATACCAGCCACACAGGGACTGATTCACACTGACAGTGCACAAAGGKTGCCAGGCTGATCGAGGCTCACACACAGCTATAAATGTACATGCACACAGACACAGACACACACGGACACACTGCAGCTTTTTAAAAATGTGCTTGCAAATGATTATGGTGAAGACATGCTCCCCTTATTCAAAAGCAGGGACAAGCACCTTCTCCCACCCATAAATACGAGAGGGAGCCCTGGCCAGCATGATAGAAGCTGTTTCATCAAAGCTACAGGTTTAAGGGGGTTTTACTTGTTTTGCTCTTTTTAGTCTCCCAGCAAGCACTAAAATCCAGTGAAAACATCAGTGCAAATGGAAAAAATACGTCCTATATGAGTTCAAGCCTTAGAATCTTAGCAACTCCTGTTAAAAAGCCAGGAAAACCAGAGCTGTGCTGTTCTTGCAGCCTCCTGGAGCTGTGCCCCCTGTGCAAAGCAGGGACTGAGGCAGGGCTAGGCTGAGCCCGGAGCTCCCAGGCTCACCTGGCCAGGAAATCTTCACTCCCTTCCTTTTCTTTCTGGGAAACACAGGCTTTCTTGAAGGTCACTGTGAAAAGGATTCTGCCTTTGTGGGGCTGTCCTAATGGCTAGTTTTCCTAATTCAAACTGCTCCACCAGCAAAATAGTATTTCATCTTCATTGTAAAAATAGTTCTTTGTAATTTTCCCACCAAACCATAAGGATTAAGAATATATTTCCATATAAAATAGATAATTTGCCTTGAAAGAAGTGGTTTCACTTTATTTAAAATGTACTAAGCTTTTTAAACAGTTTTGAATAGAATTTTGTAATATTCAAAATTAGCACTCTAAAACTGGAGAAGACTTGAGAAACTCTCCCACAAAGTTAATAATAAAAATTTATTTTGAAGTTGCCGACTATGCTTTTAGTCTAATAATCAAACATTTTTTAAAAATACCATACACCTGTAATAATAGGTTCTCAAACATCCTCTGGTATATATCCTACAACTGTTAGTAGACAAACACGAACGACACGGAGTTTATTCAGAAGTTAGGAAGAGACTCTGGCATTTAAAAACACAGTGGGAGACGGGAATATGATTTTTTTGTACAGGCTCTGATCCAGTGTTTCCAAAGTGAGGAGATGAAATAGGATATAATTTTTAATTACGTGTCTTTCGGTGTTATTTTATTATTTTTCAACTTCTATTTTTGCATATGCTTTGTACTATATATAATCATGAGTACAGTAGTATAATAAGTACCTAGATGCACTGAGGAATGTGCTCAAACACATTTTTAACTAATAGGGGTGTGTAATCAAAAACAGTTTGGAAAGCACTGAGCTAAATGTGAAATTAAATTACTAAATCTGATCTTATGATGAATACTGCCCTCTGTATTGTGCAGCTCCTCCAGAAAATACCACATGAGTGAAGACCCAAAATGATGGAATATAAAAATGGAAGAACTATGAGCTGTTTGCTGTGTTCCTGTTCACATGGACAGCAGAGCAACTCTGCCACAAAGGGGAGCGCATCTACAGCAGGAATACACTGTCACCCACGTGCTGGCACCAGGCCCTGCAGGAAATACCCTTTACAAAACACAGCAAGCCACATTCTTTTTGTCCCTTAAAGGCACATTTTCCTGAGCAACAACTTGAAGTGCTGCAGTTTGACTTCTCTAAATGTCAAGAATGATAATGGTGTTTTTCCCCCCACTAGCTGCCTTAGTAAATTGCTCTTAGAGTTACTGAAGGTGTGAACAGAAGAAGCTCAGCTGAAGAGTAACACTCAACTCAGAGTGCAAATGTAAGTCCACTGATGACCACCTTGCTCTGTAGCTTCTGTCACTGGGCTGTATTCAATTTTCACTCACCTTTTGCTGAAGACAGAAGAAATTCCATGCTTTACAGTGATTTGCTTGAACAAGACCTACAATTCTGACTTTCTTTTAATACATTAGATTTCAACATTCACTGGCTCCACACTTCTTTCAGAAAATCTTGAATGTCAACAGTGAGAACACGGCTGTTCTTTCTAGAAACAGTAGCACAGTCAGCAAAGAACAAAGGTAAAACAGAACTTTAACATTTCTAGTGGGGGTAATACAAATTGCAGGTTCTTCACAAACATATCAGTCATGTCCAGCCATTTCCACTTCCACTTGCACGCTACTGAGTGCAGCAGCTGCTTGTCATGGCACATAAATGGCAACTTTTAAATAAGGCAGAACATTTAATTGTCCTTGAAAGCACCTATAAGGAGGTTCTGGTAGCTGGTGCTGTACCGTCAACTAAAGACCATCTTGGGGAATTGTTTTTGAACCTTCACCTCCCAGCTCTGTGGAGGATAAGGAGATGATAAAAATAGATGATAAAGCAAAGCCCTTCTCCTATTGCCTTCTGTTTGTTTTAAACTGACATATTTTATGCACACTGTCACTATACTCATTTTCTAAAGGGCAATTATAAAAATCCTTTTAAAGGAAATCAATTTCTTAGACTCCTGTAAGGGTGCTGCTGACATCTGATGTGATTTGACTTTCTCTTAGTCACGTGGTATAATTTCTCCCACTAGGCCCTCCAATAAATTTTTCTGGAGATGCCTTCAAGGTATAATTCATATTTTAGTAGCTTTATCATTAGCTCCTGTCTCTAGAAAAAGTCTAGTAGGAGGCATTATGAAATGTATTTGCAATCATCTAGTGCCCCTTGCAGAAATTCAGGTGGGCAATCTGAATATATTGCTTGAGTGCAAACCCCTGATTTATGTTTTCATTATACAGAAATCAGCCTTTCAATTACTAAAAAAGGCTTCCATCTATGTATCCCAGGACTGCTAAAATGTGCATAAGCTTTCCAAGCGACATTTTTGTCTGAAATCACATGAGGTAATGATTGACATGATGGGACATTCCAGACTAATGGCCTATTACAGTAATCAGTAACTTCAGCAATTATCGAGCTGCTGGATCCGCTCTGTACATAGGAGGGCTATAAACTCGTGGAAACATGCTTTTCTCACACAATCCTTAAATATGAGAAACCCACCTCTACCTCGAATTAGTACAGAAACATAGGAACTGCTTCTAAACTGGCACAGCTGGTTGCACACACACAGCAGGGGCAACCCCCTGCTGTTGATCTCTGCAGATGAAGCAGGTTTTTAGCAAGGTCCATTTCTGCGTGCCCTGTGACCAGAGCTCTGTGTGACGTGGTCACTGGCCAGGGCACTGCAGAGTCACCCTGAGACCTGCCACACCCCTCCCAACAGAGAAAGGTAAAGCAAAACAACCCTTTTCCTACTCAAACGTTGGCTGACAAGAATTAAGTCCTTCCTCCTGTATTGCTCTCCCAGACCATAATCTGCTTTACATTAAGTGCCTAGAGCCTGCACAGCAACATGGGCATTTACAGATAACTTCCATTCTGGCAAAATCTAGTTTCCAGATGTTTTTTAATTTGAATGTGGTATTATTAACATGTAGAGAGACAGCTTTTCCTTAGCACTACTGAGCTAATAAGGTTGTCATAGACAGAAAAATTATGGCCTCATGTCACATCCAGGCGGCAGTCACATGCCTGAGTATGACCTAAAGAACAATGACCCTGAAAAACTGATTGCTGAAGATCCTCAGGAACTGGTGTGGAGCAGGACTATTGCAGCACCTCTGACACAGTCTATGGTCAGGAAAATGCTTGATCCTTTGAGATGTTGTTTTTGTCAGCTCTTGATCACAAAATACTGTTTTCCTTGCCTTCTCTCCTCTGATGGTATGTAAATCACATGCAAGAAAAACAGTCAGCATTAAGCTCCTGTGACCGACTCTTACAAGGCCATTTTGGTTATAAAAAAGGGTGGTCCCCTAAGCCCACACCTTTCTTTGGCAGGAATTTATGAACTAGCTTTAAGCACCATTGACAGCCTGATACATGGGTCACTTGCAAATCAGTTTTTCTTGCTGAATTATTACACTATTAACTCTACAGCTTTCTGAGCTTTACAAAGTGTACTTCTGCAGTGTGTGTGAAGGATGAATAGCCTCAATAAATTCCACTATAGAAAGGAACAATGAGGAGAGCATATTGCTGACTTTAGGATAATGAAAGCAACGCTGGATTTCAGATTGTTTYGATGTGATTAACATTGTGTTCTCAGAGGTGAATGATTTTTAAGGTTTTCATTTGCTAGAAGCACATCTGAGAAGTGGATTCAGGAGATGAGACAGGATTTTACTATTATTTATCCCAGGATTATTGTTCCAGCAGCATCCCTATGACCACCCAACTAAAGGGTTTGCAATGTTTTCTATTTGGTGTGTGTGGAACAAGCTGCAAGACACCCCTGCCCCTGAGGGCAGGGTTAGAGCAGACACACAGCAGGCAGGAGGAGGGGTCACAGCCCCAGGAAAGACACTGGGAACCAAGTCACAAAGTTCATCTTTGCCAAACTTCAACCACTTGCCTGAGCCACCAGATGTGGAAAGATCAAGAATTCTCTTAAGCCACATTTCTTGGCAGTAGCCTACTCCAGACTGCATGGGCCAATCTCAGACCTAGATATCATTAATGACACACCAAATATTGGCTGTTTGAGAAATCACTGCAGTGACATTCTCTACATATAGATACAGGACTTCACAACAGGTGTGCAAGTTGCCAAATCACCACTATCACACAGAGCCTGGGTAAGTAAATGCCTCAAAGGAGAGCCTCTCAATCCTCCAAGTACCTGCTTCAGATTGCTTCTCATGGTGTCAGTCAAATGTTAGGTGTCAACATTTACTGGTTAATAACAAGTGCTGGGGGAAAAAATTCCCACCTGAAATTATTGTTTGATTATGAGCCTCAGTAGAAAACCCRAAGTCTGACAACCATTTTAAACCGACCTTTTCAACTTCAGATCTGTTCACAAGGAGCAATGAGYGAGCTACAGCCATGGAAGCTGTTTAACAGACATGAGCTACTCCTCTTTGATCAACACAACTGAGACTCATTATTTTAACCACCTCTGTAACTGTCTCAGACACACATGCCCTCAGCAACACAGAGAGGCAAAACTCTCCAAAACCAAGCCACATGTTTTTTCTTATAGCCTGGAATTTAAGAAACCGAGAATACAATACCCGGAAAACCTCAGGGACTATGTAACAGTGTTCACACTGCAAAGTACCATAAATGAAGAAAAATTAAGTGCCCAAGGAAAAAAATCTTGAAATATATTAGTTATTTTCTTTGCAAACCTCTTCTGTCAAGATCTGYCCTGTGATTAACTGGCCATAATCATCATATGGGCATCTAAGCTAAATACAAAAACGAGGACATAATGGCTTAGAAGAGACTTTAAGGTTTACCATGAAACAAGATACTGAGTACCYAAGCATCTGGCAGAAAAATGAGGATCTTTTCACATATCCCTGCTAATAGCCAAAGGAGCTGCACAGGCAAGGAGAGCAATGCTGGGTCAGTTTGTGGTGCTGCAGTTCCACGTTGTCCTGGTCTCTCACTGTTGTATTCCCTGTTCAGCACACACAGTAACTGGATACTGTTAGGGAGAAACAAAAGTCATTTTAAGAGAAGAATGGGTTACTCTCATCTCCACCCTCAGAGATTAATGGCCTCAGAAAATGGATCCACTCATATCCACATTAAAAACTACTATTCATTTCCAACAGAAACTAAAGAAAACAGGAGCTTGAATTTTCAGTACTCATTCAAGCACCCAACACACATGTAACCAAAATACCATCTCTAGGAAAGCACATGAAAATTCACTTACTTTGTTTATCAACTTACTAAAATCCCCCTTTGTTACATTGAAAGACATTTAAGGATTATTCCCAGCAGAAAAAAGCAGATCCTCCCCTTTCCTCAGTGAACTTAACTTACAAAGTTGTACCTGACATATAGATGCAACATTGAGATACCATGCACTATCAATTACACAGTTGCATTTGTTTGGAAAAAAATAATTCTAAATGTTCCATTTCTAACCATTTCTTTTTACATGAGAATAAATCATTTCAGTAAGTCTACCTGTAATGGTTCACTCAGAATTCTGTGGAAAATGTTCTACATCCGGGTCTCCCAAGCACACTACCCTATGGCAAAAGTATCTGAGAATTCCCTTCTCCTGTTGTGGCTCCCTGGAAGAACGTCTCTGGGACAGGACTCTAGGGCCCAATGAGTTCCATCAGCAAGGGGAGAAGAGTTCCATACTCAGTGTCATTCCTGGGCACAGGAAACACACGCAGGAAGTGCTCCCTGACAGGAGCACATTTGTGGAGAATTTGTTTCACGCAGTATTTTGGACAGCACTTAACACCAAAGGGATCTCAGCAGGGGATTCTAGATGTTATTTAATATGGATAGAGAATAGTAATGATGTTTATCAAAGCAATGAGGCTTTCAGATGAAATGCACTACATCAATGCAATCTATTACAAGAATTCAGTCTTTTCATTGGGCACACTTGCAAGCCACCACTTAAGAAATCTGACAAATGATGCAGCTCCTGCAGATGGAGTGCATCTTGCTTTACCATGAAAGCATCCTATTATTTGAAAACATTAACAGCCATATGATAATTAGACTCTAACAACTATTTCTCATAACTAAGCTTCTTAATCCATTTGGTATATGAATAGAAAGAAAATTGTTTGTGGAATATTTATGGTAATCCCTAAACTGGGCATAAATAGCACAGAAATTWTTAACTGTTAGGAACACATCAAATTATGAGAAGGCAGCAGAATGCTTAGTAAAATACACAGTCAAATACTTTAAACTACATTAACACAGCTGCACATGACTCACAACTACAAATCAATCAAAACATTAAAGGAGGTCACATTGTGTGGTGTGTTTATATTTTTGTAATGCAAAACAAAGGGCATTCCCCTGCTTCCCCATCCCCACCAAAAATACTGTTTGGGGCTGATTACATAACCAAGCCTAAAGTAATGTTTCTCTAGTCCTTCCTGAATTTCAGCAAAAGCACGTCATGGAGAAATTCAAYCCACCTTCCACGTCCAAAACATTTCAAGCTCCACTTGCTGCAGAATGCTGATACCCACCATTACCTGACCTAATTGAGAATCATTATGTGCAGCTGGAACTAAAGGTCCCCTGTGATCTCTAAAGCTCCTCTAACATCTCCAGTGTTGCGGTGCCCATTTTGGGTTTTCTAAAGTTCTGYATGTTTTGTTATATGTTTGTAATGGTTTGTTCCTACACCCCCATCCCCAAAACCCCCGATGGTGTTTCCCTTGTGATAGACCTTGTCAATCACCTTGTAAGGTCTGGAAGATTCTGGGGAAAAAGCCCTAGGATTTGACAAGGTACCCTGGTACCACCTTCTTTCATTGTTGTGTTAAGTTCCCCCATTCTGGGTCACACCYCCCTCCCCTGGGGTTGGTTCTAAGTTCTCCCCTGCTCAGTGTACGCCCCCTGTACTTAAGGTGGTGACTCTCCCCCTTCTCTGCTCTTCTGCACATGGGAGGTAACCGGGTGGAATAAAACCAGGTGAAACCCAAGCAGAGTCCACTCTTTCTTCCACGCCGTCGACCACGCTTCAGCCTGAGGTTCAGACCAGCCAAGCCCTTTTTCTATCTTTGCCAGAGAGCGAGCTGCCGGTGACGCAGCTCCAGGACGCGACTATACTCCAGGAGAGGCAGCAGAGAGTGACAGATCTCTTCTAAAATGCAGGCCCAGGAGAGAGTCCCATGTATTGTTTTGAAAGAGTGTGAATGGATGCTTAATGACTCTGGTTTGAACATATTCAGGGACCACTGATGATAAAAAAAGTGGTTAAGATTTTTTTCTGTGAATATTTATAATTGACATTTAAACACTTTATTTTTTGTTCTATTTTAGATTGATTACTCATACAGTAATCTGACCTCTCTTGAATTTAATGCCCAAGAAAATTTTACTTATTTGAAACCTACAGAATGCATGAGGCTGAGCTTTGTTGTTACAATTTTAGGTGATTAAATAAAACAACTGCAGGAAAATGTAAAAAAATTATCTCCAATTTCAATAAAAACTCCATTAATAAAAAAATTAAGAGGAATAAACAGTAATACAGTACGCTACAGTATTACTTAAAATATACAGAGAATTGTGAAAATATGAGGAAGAAATAGCAAGTTTTTCTATCAATACTATCAGGTRTTGCAGAATGACACAACCTGAGAAGTGTTTTGTTTTCAAAGAAAAAGATGAAACTGCTYGAGAACAAATAAAAGGCATTTTAATAGCATTTAACAGACAGAAAACTTCTCTGGTTTTGACAGTTTTTTTGACAGAATTTGGTATTCAAATTCAGATACAGTTAAACAAGGTTGAAAACACTGGATTTAAGTAACAAAGAGACAATAGAATTAAGGCCCTTAAAAGACAAAGATATCTAGATAAATCAGCTGTTTCAAAGGCAGCCAGCAATAAGATTTAAGTTGTGCATAATGTGCCCTTTTCAAAACCCACTAATATCAACTGAAAGACTCCCCCTGACAAAAGAGGTCAAATCAGCCAGCAATCATGGTACTTTGCTCAGCATTAACAGCAAAATAACAGAGTAGCCTAACTGAGATAAAAGCATAATAACTAAAAACTCCACTTTCAACTAAATCAAACATATTGAGGCACTGAAAGAAAAGATCTAGTCAAAAAGCAATGMTGATATTTGCAGTATTATTCAACACATCAGGACAAATCCTCTCACTTCAGTAAGGGAACATAGAGGTGGCTTCCACCAGCCACTGAGAGTTTTCAAACTCAGGTTAAGGTTTCATTCAGGGCCAGTAAAAATCAACCTAACTTTTGATTTTCCTCCCAGAGTGAAATTGATGGGSCTGTGACCAGTAGTGGTCCTCCAGCCTGGGGTACAAACCTGCCTAAAATCCTACAATCCCTTTAACCCCAGGCTGCTGAAACAGCAGTACCAACCCATGACTCATCCAGAAGCASTGCACAGCCCCAGTGCCACTGGGCTGGTGGCCGTGCTTGGTGGCATCCAAGCTGATGATGCCCAGTGTGCCCTGCCACAGGCATGAGGCAGAGCTCTGCACACCAAGAACAGCAAGCAGCCCTMCCCTGCAAAGAGACATTACCCCTCTGCAAGGACGTTGTGCTAAGAGCTGCTTTTCCTGCTATTATTTACTTGTTTTTTTCACAGCAAATTAAGAGTACTAGATCGGCATCTCCGTTGCACATGCTGTAAAAATAAAGTAGAACCAGCACAACAACAGTGAACCACTTACAACAGAAACACACAAATATCTGTACTGGAGACAAAATTAAGTCTCTTGGTGTCCAAGTGACAAAGCATAGAACACCTGAAAAAAATTCACAGGAAAAAAAAATTCATAAGTTTATCACTACTGCCAGCAGTACAAGTCATTCAGCATCCATACAAAGAAGCTAGTGACTCTGTGACTGCTATAAAAATAGAAAAAAAAAGTGCTCACCTTTGCCCTATTACTGAAAGATGAGGGAGTAAATTATGTATCATAGTGAAAGCCATTGAACTCATTACACCAGCAAATAACTTCCCTTAAGCTTTGCCCAAGTGTTATGAGAGAGAGGAGCATTGTCACAAATGACAGAGAGAACAACAGAGAGAAGCTTTCTCCAGCTCTACCTGGTCCCACTGGCATTAGCAATACTGGAAGAAATACAGAGATATTTCAAAACACTGGTAAGTGGGAGGATGGAAAGTGTCATGAAGAGCAGTTAAACAGAAGAGATCACGTCTCAACTGGATAAGGAAGAAGGTCAATCCTACAAACAAGAAAGGAAGGCACAGAAGGTAAGTTTTGTTTAATGTCATATGGGAAAGATCATAGTTAGAAAGAATGGACTTTAAAAACTGCTCTGAATACGAAAGTAGAGACAGTCAGTTTCAAACAACAGAAATAYTGACTGTCCAGTTCCTGGTCACTGACAGAGCAAATGGCAATGATGGAGACATAAATGTGACATCAAAGTCTTTAGTCATTCCACATCTGCCCTGAAAAACTAACTATCCCTCTAGAGAAGTACTCAACCTCTGTGGGCATACTTGAGCAGAGTTAAGAYGTAAGTCTGTTTCTGGCTTGCCAGCATTGGGCCAGGTTGTGCTGCAGTCCCCAGCCTCCTCAGGCTCTCCGTGGGCCACAGAAGCAGAAACACAATGCCAGTCATGGTGCAGCTTCCTGGATGCTTCCTGAATGGAGGCTGCAGTAAGCTGGGAGGTTGGTTTCTTCTCCCAAGTAACAAGGTCAAGAGCAAATGGGCTAAAGTTGCAAAAGGGGAGGTTTAGTTTAACATTAGAAAAGAAAAATATTYCTAGGTAGAAAGGGTTGCCCAGGGAAGTGCTGTATACCATCCCTGGAGGTCTTTGTAAAATGTGTGGGTGTGGCTCTTAGGGACATGGGTTAGTGGTGCACTTGGCAGTGTTAGATTTATGGTTGCACTCTATCTTAAAGGTCCTTTCCAACCTAAATGAGTCTATGATTCTAATTCCAAGTCTTGCTGATTTTTTTCTTCCATTAAGCCTCAACTAAGRGTTAAAAAACAAAGACCTTTGTGCAGCACAACAGAAATTACAATGCTCTTGCACCTGACCTTGGAGCACCTTCAAAGGAGAAGAAAAGGTACAGGGGTATTCCACAAGTATTATGTACCATGGATAAAACCTATGCTAGGTGACTAAGCTTGTAATTTTCATGAGCAGTTACTTTAATGCAGCAAGGCACAAGGTTGACTMGGTACGCTACTATTGCATTTTACTTTTCCAAAAATTTTAAAACAAAGAAAGAAAAATGAAAAAAACCCCACCATATACCTAACTATAGAAATGGTGCAGGGGAAAAGTTATTTACTTTTTCTAAAGGGTCTTGATCCCCACAATTTTCAGTTTGTTTGTGACCTGTTCCTCTACCTTCATGAAAGCAAAGCCATTTGACTCAGCACATTACACTCCTCTACAACCTTCAGTTCACCTAATCTACTGGGACACAATTTGCAGTTCCCTTAGATGAAAGTGGAGCTCAGAAGAAAAAGGATGGAGTTGTTAGCAAAAACTGCTAAGCTAATTTTTGCCTGCAGCAATGTTCATAAATCTGTTGCAGGCAAAGTCTTAACTCTTTCACTTGCAAAACTAAGAAAACTGTTTTCCAATCCCATTCAGAACAAATGAATCATGTTCACTTCCAAGTTTCTTAGAAGTGCAGTTCATGAGAAATAAGTCTGCAACAGCAAATGAAATTTAACGGAGGTCTTACATAAATACACATCTCTATACTTTTACCTAACATGACCATGCTTCTGCAAAAAGGAAAGAAAAGGAGCTGTTAAAATGTTCAGTAACTTACAATTAAATTACGTGCTTCTCTACTACACTGAACATGCTATATTGAATAAAAAGTAAAATGCTAAGTGAAAAGTAATTCAGTAGAAGTCTTGGTCTTTACTGATAGGCAGACAGCCTGTGGGTTGTTTGATCCAGTTCTTTTCATCCCACATAGAGCCATATCAAGGCACAGCCTTTTTTCCAATGCTCATTCATCCCTAAAATCTGTTGCTTTGTTTCACCGTTCCTTTGGCTAAAAAGGAATTGGCAAGAACTGCCTTAACCACACATTCTAAAATAGCCTTTCAGTCTTGCTTTTTGAGAAATGCTCTGTTTTGACTTTTAGCTCTAGCAGTTCAGTGGTTATTACACGCCAGTACCAGCTCAGAAGTACTGTCAGATAAGAAAATGTTGCTCTCAGAGAAGATTGATAATGTACCGGTTTGCACGGGTTTGATGGTGCACACATCCTGAACAAAGCATCCCATGGCTTTGATAAGCAGTTGATATTCTGGGAATGCTCCAGTTTAAAGGTATTATTTTTATAATCCATATCCTCAGAAAAATCTGAAATCTTGAGAAGGCAACCAGGTTTTGTTAAGATGATTTTATTTGAGAGGCACTCTGAAAGGGAACCACTGCATCCCMGTTGTGTCTGTGTGATAGTACTGGGAACTGGCAGGTTTCTACACAGTTGCTCCTCACTCTTGGAAGAGTAAAGGCCAAGGAGTAAAGCTCTTTAGAAGAACAGGAATTTCACTACAGATTTTCACACTTGCATCCATTTCCATTTACCTTCATTATCTGAACGAAAAGGAAAATAAGAGAACCAACAACTTTATCAGAACAGCATTTTCACAGGTATTTCTACTGGCATGGAGGGAAGCAGCACAGTTCCTCCTCCTCCCTGGGCTCCTACTGTTAAACAGCAGAGGAAACAACCAGAGGTGGTTGTGCTCTCACAGCTAATACTGACCCAACAAGCTACCAGGAAACAGCACTGTCTGCTCAGGTTTCTGTCATAAGCTTTATACACTTCTGTGTTTCTTGGAATCCTTAATTTCCTAAACAAGACTGTCAAAAACCCAGCAAGAAGAGACAAGCATTTCCTTCCCGGAAGAGCAGCAGAGCTCAATAGAAGGCAGTGGAAACCAGCACACCCTAGCTGAGCTGCAGATAAATTTTGTGTTTCTGTTCCCTAGTTACAACACCAAATGAATGTGTCTGGTTGTTGCTCACTGCTGAGACTAAGCCCTTGGCTCACACTCAGTGCTTGTGGAGCAGTTCTGGGGATTGGTGCAGACTGCAAAAAACTACTACAAGAGAAAACAATGCCAGAAGTAGCACTGATCTGTGCATCTCTTTTGCTGGTTTTTACCATCTTAAGCTGCAGCTACCTCTGCAGAAACAGCATAGATCACTCAGCTGTTGCCACCTTGGCATCAAGGTTTTCACTTCTTTTCTCCCAAGTTTTAAGTATATGTTCCAAGAAATGCCACCACCTTTGTGCATAGACCCTTCAGGTTCTGGCAAAAACAACCCAAACTGAAGCTATAGCAAATCTCCTTTGATGCAAACACAAAACTGAAAAGGGTAGGGAAAGAAAAATCAGAACATTGAGACAGAAGCCACAGAAGCAGCATTGCTTGTACTGTTTTGCTYCAAATATCCAGGAGATTATTCAAGTTATGGAAAACTGAACTTTAAAGTCTTTCCACACTAACCTTTCTACCATCTGTTTCTTGATTCTTCCTGTGTTTTACAGATCACAAGTGTATTGGTTACTGTCATCCACAGCAGTCTGACTTCTCTAAACTGTCTGACTGTCAAAATCACACAGGAGATCCAAAACAAGTCCTTCCTCGAGGTACCCAGTATATTCTCCTCCAGTTCTCCCCTGCTACAGTATTTCTTTCTGTGTTCACCTGTACTATCTCAGTAGCTAACACATGAGTATTTCAAACAGGTTAAAAAGAGCTCTCAAATTTTCCCTCATACAAATGTAGGAGAGACAATATGGGATTTAGTTTATACCTCGATAAAATACAAGCTTATCAAAATGAAGACTGACATTTTGAAGTTAACCTCACAAATTCTTTCTCAGTACACCTTATAGCTCTGTGCCAACCTTTCTTCCTACGCCCTCCTCCTTGCCAAGTATGAAAATCTCTTTGGTCAGACTCTGCCTCTTATCACCAAATTGTCCTTTACTATCATCTACTCAGGAAAGGTCTCAATAGCTATAAATGGCCTCACACTATTGTAAAGAAGCTAAGATGTAGCCTGGAGTCTTGAATTTTCTTTTGTTTCCAGTTTTAAGCAAAAAGACAAACTAGTTTTCTGTGACCTGCCAAGAGAACTTGGGACATGAAAACTGACTTGGATTCCCCTCCTGTGTTATTTTCTTCAAAGTGAGCAGCACTCRTAAAACCCCTGCTAGTGTGGGTTTTGTGAAGGAACAGGAGCATGTTGTGTTCCAGGGGAGGGTGGGGTACTGATACTCAGCAGGGCTGAGGCAGCAGGGCCTGCAGCCCCCAGCTGCCAGGAGCACAATGGAGCCTTTGCACACTGTCCTTGGGCACACACACCCACCAGTACAAACAAATTCTGCATCAGCAGCCACCCTCACTCAGCCATTGGCCTCCTGTCATTGAACTGCCTTTGGCTTGGCCATTCACTCCAAGGGAAGGAACTCAGCTGCACTGKCTTTCTTGGCATTAAGCTGCTTTGACAGGGAAAAAAAAATTTACTGCTTGTTCTGAGTGACAAACACAAAATTCCTGAAAGGATTACACCTATTGTTTGAAGAGCAGGAACAAAACACATCTTATCGGTGTTTGCAGATTGAGTGGTTTGTAAGATTTTGATCTGCAGCTTAGCTTAAATTAATTACTTTATCTACCTCAGAGCTACCCAGGTAATACAACTTTCAGGTTGACTGGATAGAAGGAACTGTAATTACTGAACATATAAAGATTTTTGATCCATTCTCTTTCCAAATGTATTTTCATCCKCTAACTATAAATGAGGAGCATGTAAACAGTTTTGAGTCTACAGCTGGTATTGATGCGTGCAGGTCAGATATACTGTAATAGGAAACTGACCTAATTCCACTGAYCTCAAAGGAAAGGCCCTTATTAACCTTCATGGGCTTCCATCAGCACTTGAAACAATTATATTGAGATGAACTGCACAATGTTTTCMTTTTCATTCCAGTTTAAACCATGCTTTTCATAAAATATAGATATATTTTTGTGTTCAAAAATAAGACAAGGCTGAAGGACAGGACAGTTTTACTGGAAAATCCAAACAAGGCTTACCCAGCTGTACCTTTGAAACCATTCTTTTCTGTGATTGCAGGTGACCATTATTCAGTGAAAATATGTCATTCAAGTCACTTCCTATCTAGGTACCAAGTTCAGGATTCTGCARAAATACCTGGTAGGCATTTCTCCTCTTTCACTGAAAAAAATTTGTACTGACATCTAAAAAAGCCTACCATCTGCTGGGAGCAGGTGAACCTTTATTATTCCTTACCTGAGATGAGCAGGCATTTAAAGTTCATTTTTCCCTGAACATTCTTCATGTTCCTTTGGTTAGCAAGAGAAGCAAAGCCCATATCACTGATGTGGTCAAGAACTGTCTAGTGAATACCCTCAATATTAGCAGAATAATTGGGTCTAGAATATTGCCAAAAGTCTAGCACAGACAGAAAAAAAGAAAGAAAAGCTAAGAAAAATTCACTCTACTTTTCTTTATCACCTGTGGAAGTAAGTCTCAGAGGTGTCAGATAATTACATAATACACCAAAAAGTCAGATTTTCAGCTTTCAATTTTGAGTTACAACTTAGCAGCAAACAAACTGTTTGGCTTGGGTCTTGATCTTCTTAATGAGCCTAAACCCAGCAAAGAGATTTTTATCCGAAAATCTTTTCCTGTACAAAAGGTCTATAGCTCCTGACTTAGCAATGATCAAGTAGATGTAGTYTCCATCAGCCTCCACTTCCTTATTCTGAATATCCTCAGTTCCCATCAATAATGCAGTTCCATCTGCTTTTGGTTGCTCTGCCTTTATTTAGGAAAGTGACATTAGTATTGTCTTACACAAGCTGTATACTGAGGAAATGTAACTTGTCATCAACGTAAAAAAGAATTCAAAGTCAATCCAGTATCAAAGCATCTCCAAAACTACACTGAGCTCTGCTGTCTGTGCAGAAGTGACTCAGAGCAGAGAGCCATSAAAGCTCTATTGCTTTGCCACAGCACAGACTCCATGAGGCAGCACACGGCTGGTGGTGAGCAAGGAACCTGAAGGGGAAGCACTACCAAAAGCACATGGGAGGGCCACAGAAATGTCTAATATTTAGGAAACACCAAAACATGGAACCTTTCTTAGGGGCTGCATGAAGGAGCTGTATCAAARTATTATTGTGAAGGGTTTGGTCCCTTCTGCAGTCATTGTTGAAAGCTGAAGTGTGGAGTATTCTTTAAGAAATTTAGAAACATTTTGGGTTGCTGACACCAGCTCCCTTAAAAATTAGGGACCCTGGCCAATCTGAAAATGAATGACAAAGTCTTCCCATTTAGACAACCTGAATCAATCTTGCTGTAGGTAAGATCTTTCCTACATTCTATTAAGGCAGGTAATATTTCCTAATTACTCTTGCTGATCTGAATAATTAGGACTTCRTTCTTTTTATGAAAAGTTCCCTAACATGTCTGAGCAAAGTGAACTAATGCCAATTAATCTGCCCTTGAAGTGCTCTATTATCAAAGCACATGCTTTCAACACATCTTGAGATGCAGCCCCTGCCTTTCTACAGTTATTGACTTCAATGCCATGAAAAGGTTCCATTCTGCCATAGGGAGGCTCAGACAGCATTAGCTGGCAGCAATCTCTGAATGCTGCTCTGAACTGTATTTGRGTTTCTTATCTGTTACACAGTCTCACTGATTTGTAATCCTCTCTAGGATTTTCTGTTTAACGCACAGGTGAAAAGAATCTCTCCTTCTCCTGAATGTAAATGGTTCTCTGTGACACAGGCCCCCCACATTCCAGCCATGTGCCTTACTTTATCACGTTCTATTGCAGCACAACGGGGCAAAACCAGCCTTTGTTAGCACATGGCAGCTCACCAGACAGCACATCTGTGCCTGATTGCCAAGTGAGAATTTGTGCCAGGTCACCATCCCACATTCAAAAATTCTGGGAGGAGATACTATACAAAGCCTGGCAAACATTTTTCATGAAAATAGTTTTTAATTTTCATTTTCCCATATATCTCTACCCAGAGTGAGAAAACACATGACTCTCACAGCCCATCTTGACCTCACCACAGCTAAAGAAGCCTGTGACAGAGTTCTGCTGAAGAAAAGGGGTTCACTACTCCTAGCAGTGAAGCACCAGAAAGGAGAAGTGCATGAAAAAGAGATGAGAGGCTATAAAGAAGCCCTATGGATTTCCAGAAGTTTTATTTTTCTGTGGTGCTGATGATACTATGCAAGGAGTCCCATTTTTTCACTAAATGCCAGCTTTACCTCTCTCAGGCTACACATAACACTAGAAATCCCCAGGAACACTGCAAAAATCCTGTTCATCACACTAAGACAGAAAATACCCCACATACATCTACAGGCTCTGCCCTGTACCCTGTCCAGGAACTATCTGAGCTACAGCCCCCAGAGGCAACGGAGCCAGCTGTGTCTTTTTATATATTTTTCTCTTTTAAAAAATTACTTCTGATCAAACTGGTGCTGTCAAGACATTTCAAAAGAGACAAGACAAACATTTATGCCATTCTAAAGTCCCCAGTGCAGGATGCTGGCTGTAGATGACACTACCTGGTGCTGAAAATGCTGTGCCAGTTTCTCCAGTTGTTTCTAGACCTGTTCTGGATCACGTGCCATGTGCTGCCTTACAYTGAATCCTTAATTTTGATTTCCTGCCTAATTGCTCAATTCAGCATTCATTTGTTAGCAGAACCTGCCCTTTGCCAGGCTACCATGTGTTTTTTCCATCATTCTGCTTCACTGGTAGAACTGGTTGAACAAACAACATCCATAACTCATCCACATTTCCACATCTAAAATGCCCAGTTTTATCCAGAGAAATATTTAAAGATCCTACAGTACTAATTTTTGGTACATGTTTGTATTTGATGAAATACCCTTAAATATCTTCTCTTGTGTATGGCCTTCTTTCAGAAGGTGCTTAATTACTGTTCTCTAATGATTTTCAGTGTTYCTATCCAAATATGCAACAATGGGCATTAGAAGTTGAGTCTGAAGCTGCTGTGGTCATGAAAGGTCCATTGATTTCAAGTGGAAATACACACTTTTATTGAGAAAAATGCTTGGTTCATCACGTTCAAGCCCTTATTCCTGAAATTAGATAACCTGCAAATAGCACCAAGTAAATACAGAACAGGAGCTCCCGTGTGCAGAGCAAGCAGTTCAAGACTGAGTCTCAGGGAAAGTTCTTTCCCTCAGGCTGAACCACGATGCCACAGATAGAAGCAATCTACAGTTCAGATCGCAAACTAACCCTTCCTGCCAAAGGAAGATCTGGGTGTGTGCAGATGGAGAAAGCCAGGCCAGAAGTGCCGACACACCAAGGCCAACTGAGGCACCATGACTCCAAAGAGCCATGCTCAGTGTCCCTGCCAAGGTAGGTTTCTGTGAGCCTATAAATAACATGTTCCATAGTTTCATTAATTATGTCAACCTTGAACTGAGCCTCTTAAATCCATCTTTCTTGGGATGCCTAACTTTAGAGAAACTGCTTCAAATAAAAGCGTATTTGACCATTTACTACTGGTAATCAGGCAGAAAATTGTGAGAGAGAAAACATGTATAAACTGATATATCTCAATTAACCTTGAGAATAATCTCTCTCAATGAGCTTGCATATATTCAGCCATTCTCTTTGGATAAGGAAATGAATATAAACTTTCTCCTATATAGTTTGCAGACAGAAAGAATTCTTACCTAGGTTGTCMTTTACCCAGTATCACTATGAACACCATGCTGCATAAAATGCTATTTATTGTACTAAAACAACTACAACAACCATAAAACATTAATTTGATATCTTGATGTCAGAAAACCCAGTTCATTCACTTTACCACTATCTCCTCCATTTCCTCCACTTATTCCATAGTGCCAAGGAAACTGGGTGAGATCATTGCAGGCCAGTCTGCATTACTTTCGAGAAGGACGATGGTTGCTGGGCTATCCCAGACTGGAAGAAAGATAAACATCACTCCTTTTTTCCAGGGCAAGAAGCAAGAGCCAGGAGCTACAGGCTGACCTGCCTCACCTCACTCACAGGAAAAGTGGTACAGTAAATAATCCTGAAAACCACTTCCAAAAAGAAAGGACAAGAAGGTGATCAGCGGTAGTTAGCATAGATTTACAGAGGTGGAATTATGTTTGAACAGAGTGATAAACTTCTGTGACAAGAAGGGTGGCTGGTGGACGAGGGGAGCCAGCAGATATTGTGAGACATGGGCAAGCCTTTCAGCACAGTGCCCTGTAACATCCTCATGGACAAAGTGAGCAAGCTCAGAGTGGATAAGTAGAGGATGTGCTGCATTCACTGCAGTGTCAGGCTCAAAGGGCTGTGACCAGTGGCAGACAGTCCAGAGGGACACTGTCAATAGCAGAGTGCCCCAGAGTTATGCAGTGGATGATGGGACAGCACCTCTGCGAGCCTGCGGGTGCTACATGGGGAGGAACAGCCCACGGGCCAAATGGACCTTGAGGAGATGGAGAAATGGGCCCATGGGAACATGGTGAAGTTCAACCAAGTTCTCTGTACCTGAGGAGGAATAAACCCAAGCCAGTACAGGCCAGGGGGTCTGAGTGGCTGGAAAGCAGCTATGCAGAAACATGGGCATAGCCGAAAGTGTCCATGAAAGTGCCACAATTGTTATTAARAATCTGGAACACTAATCATATAAAAAGAGGCAAAGAGAGCTGGGATTGTTCAGTCCTGAGGAGAGAAAGCTTCAGAGAGAGTTTATCAGCACCTGAAGAGAGAGAAAGAAGATGGATGTAGATCCTTCTAAGGGACTAGGAAAAGAGGTAATTTCTGTTGAAATTTTCATTTTAAACATACAGAAATGCTGCTTTATTGTAAGGGGTGGTTGAACACTAGAACAGGTTGCCCAGAGATGGTTGTGGGGGCCTATCCTTAGAGATAACCARAACTTAAGTGCTCTGTTTGAGCAGGGTGGCAGGACGTAAATCTCCAAGAAGTCTCTTCTGGCCCCCATGACTCTGGGAAAAACAAGGCAATGGACACCACATTCAGCTTTGTCCACTCAAAGAATGGCTGGTCAAGGAGACAGACCTGAACACAGTAACAGGGAAGTGCTTTACAAAATAACATTTGCTCTGGCTGACACATCAAGCCTGGCATAGCTGCACTGCAGCCACACCTCCCTCTCCTTCTGGCTGCCCTGTCAAAAGCAGAGGAGTTTCCAGCTAACTGAAAGTATGTCAGCGAACTGAAGTTCTTCCCTTTCAAACACAGAAGGTTGTTGTATGAAGAGGTGCTAAGTGAATATTTTATCTTTATCAAACACCTCCATTAGCTTTCAGTGAAATGTCCAAATGAACATGAAGTCTCAAAATAATTGTTCTCAGGGGCATCCTAAATCACAAACAACCAACCTCTGGTGCAAAATTTTCAGTGTGCCTCCTTGGTGAATTCACCAGCATTCAAAGTCTGATATCCCACATAAACTTTACTGCTATTCAGCACTGTTTGTTCAATTGATCCTTAATTCTTTGCACGCACACGGCCACTATATAAACAAAATACATTAAATAATAATAAACACAGCTGCCCCTCMACAGTGCTGCCAAAGGTGAGGGGACTGATCCTTTCATAAAGCTCTACCAAGAGCCCAATCTGCAGCCTAGGACATGGATTGCAGACAGGGAAAAGTTCAGAGCAAGATTTTWAAACTTCTTATCAAATATTAAAACTGCCTAAAATCAAAGGCCTAATTACAGGATATAACATCAACTATTCAAATGACTCTGCACTATTATGCAATGAGAATTAGAAAGGTTAAAAAATACTTTGCCATTTTCATCTATATTTGAARAGGTTGGGATTTTCTCTCTTACAGATCAGCTAAAAGCCTGCCAGGAAGGCCAGGAAAGAACAAGGTAAGAAGCAAATAAACTGAAGAAACAGTTGAAATATGTCTGAAGAATTTCTTTTCCCTTTATTATTTCAATTAAGGTAACAATCTATTCTGTTGTTTGTTGATTGCTTTTTTTTTTTTTTTTTTACTGCTTCTAAGTACTAGTCCATTTTTTCATGTGATATCAAAATTATGAAATCTCCAGATTTAGGCCTCCACATTTTGCTAAAAAATTTATGAAGCAGTAGGTTGCTGCATCTACTGTGAGTTTTCCAACCCAGAACAAGGCATTTGTGATTCTACCTGCTGACAAGTGACAGCGTTAGAATGACAAAGCAACTATTTTTCAGAAGAATTCATACATATGTGGCTTGCCATTGTATGACTATTCTGACAGATTTTTCTAAATTGGCATGTCATTTGGGACCATCCTTCAAGGAGATTTATGCTCCTAAATCCTAACAGACAGAAATTTACATCCCACTTCTTTCCCACAAAAGTAAGTTTGGGTGAAGTGGCAACCTTTAATGAAACAGCCATCTTTTCAAAAGCCATCKCAGGACTCAGTTGAATTTACAGCAGCCCCTGACTTAATCCTGACATTGTCAGCATGCCATTAAAATGGGGAGACCTATCTACATACAGAGATTAACTCCATAGGTAGATAAACTCCATATGCAGATATGAAAGCAAATTACACCATTGAYTATGCATATGACAAGAGGCAGTGCCTTGGGATAAATGTCAGGATGTCTTTGGAGACAGCCAGTGGGGTAAGCATCTGTGATGGCTGAGAACGAGGGAGAGCACAGCAACACCCAGTCAGCCAGGTTACCCSTGGTGAGGCCGGCAGGGGGGAGCAGCAGCGCACACCCAAAAGTGTTGAGTGGGACACAGCATGGCCACACACCTCATGTCTGCTCCAGAGGCAATGCCCAAGYGCTGCTCCACTCGCTGCTTTCTGCCCTGCACACTCCTTTCTCTGCAGAGGGCAGAGTGCTCCTTGCTCCCAGCTCTCTGATCCCATGGGCTGCCAGGGCTCCGTTGTGGTGCTATGGACAGGCACAGCCCCAACAGCACAACCCAGAGGCTACAAATACAACAGGGAATTTTGCAGAGCACAGTGCACCTGCATGCTTGAGTGGGGAGTACCCTGGACAATAAGACTTATATGACTCATGCTAAAAGATTTAAAACCCTGTACTACTTTGGSTTGTTGCAGTTCATCAAAATGTGTACATCTTCCCACACTTACACCACAGAACACCTCCAAAACCCAGAGAAGAAGGTGACCAAGTCCTTGGGCAGGCACAAATGCCTAATATGACATGAAACCAATGCCAAACTACACCTAACAAATTCAGCTGGTGTTCAGCTAATACGGTAAACATATGAAAATAAGATAGTTTAGTTATGTTTCCAAGTCCCGAAGTATACTAATGATGCTGCCTAGCTCTGGTGAAAGTGGCTTTAATTCTGACAGACTTGAAGCAGGCTGCAATCCATGCACAAGTGGGTTAAATGCTTTCACCTGTCAGASAAGCAGAGAGCAGTCCCTGCTGTTTGGCTCCTGTGGTGCATCAGAGTCACTGGGCCCAGCCCACTGCACCTAACACTGCACTGAATCCCTCACCTGCAGCAGGGGGTCTGCACAGTTCACACAAACTGCTCATGGAGAACTAAATGTTGAGTGCACTGCCCAGAAGTACGGAGTACTTCACCACAGGCAGCACAGACTTCGGTCCTGTCCCAGCTGAATCCTGGCAAGGGAAGTTCCCTGCTTTTCTGCAGTACAGCCTAGAAACAGGTATGCAATTTCACAGTGTAACTGTCTTGTCACTCCTAAACACCACGAGGGTGTCATGAGCCTTCTGCACACACAATGTGGTACTGTGCTAAAGCTGCAGAAATGCTCACTGGCAGATCAAATGATACACACACTTACACCACATTGTGTTTTGTGATTTTGTCTTTGTTGCTCTGCCCACCCCCTGCCCTTGCTCTCTCTGACCATACAGTCACAGACAGTGTCAATAASAGCAGTGAGTGTTTTACACTGGTTCCATCCATGCCACTCCGGCTGAGCTTCAGCACGTCCCAGGATAGCAGTGTTGTTTTTCTAAGGGTTGTTGTCTTCCTTCAGAGTTAACTATTATTTTAGAGCCGGAAAGCTCCCTGTACTTCTAACCAAAGACTACATTTAGGTTTGGCACTGGAAAGTGTAAACAGACCTATTACAGAGGCTATTTATTAGGAAATAAATATTAGAAGTATAAAAACCAAAACACTCAAGAAAAATCAGATTTTGACAGTTGTTTAACCTACAAAAATGTTTTGGTAGAGAAGACTCTCACTGCCTACCCACTGAAGCATAAATTACTCCTTTTTTGAATATCTTGACAAAAGTGGAACACAAAGATCATTATTTACATTAGGAGGCCTGATGCCTTATGCTTCATTGAATTGGAAGACTGAATTGCCCACTTGAATGATCTAGTAGAAAAAKATCACTATAAAACTTTTCAGTAGATTATTAATGGTAAAGAACTCTGTTAATTTTCCAGTACTAATCAAGAAAAATATATTGTGTTCAAACCAGAAATTGCAAAAGCAAATCCTGACATGTGAAGCAGTGAGGGGAAGAAATGTAGGTCTGCAATATTCAAACATACCATCACAGGACTCATTTTTCTCCTTTTAATGAAGGTGACAAGGATGGAGAAGTTTCAGAAAGTTCTTACCAAAAATGGGTGCTTTGAAAACCACAAGCTATCAATCCTGCAACTTCCATGAGCTGCTGAAGATACAATCCAGGTAATACTCCTACTCACTGTCATGCTTCAACAAAGCCATGAAAAAAATAAATTCAAGTCCACACATCTTCAACAAACCACACAATAAAATTTATCTCAGGTTTGATGGAGGACTTCAAACATTATGTTAAGCCAAAAAGTTATCACCCCACAGTTACCACCCTAGCAGTCACAAGAGTCCCCTATTCGCAGAGTCCATTAAACATGAGGAACTCATYTATAGAATACTGACCCTATATTATGCAAGTAAACCAAAAGATAACAAATATTTTAAATTTAAATAAAATTAGCMAGGAAATACAGATTTGAAATATAGRTATGACAAASAYACTGGTCATATTCTAAAAACRTATCTTTTTATTACTTGGAGATTCCCACAGCCACTCATCTTTATTTTCCTGGATTAATGGTTTAAAAGTGGTTATCTCCTCAAATAGCTGAAATACAATAGCAAACAGCTGCTAACACTACCACCTGCATATGGAGAACAGGAAGGGCTCAGACACCTGAGAATTGTCTCCCCTGAGGGAATTTAGCMAAGTTTTTGCCTTGCTGCAGACAAGTACCAGCCTTAACCCAGAGCAAAGGGGCTGTTCAGGTCCCAAGCATCCGATTCGTGCTGATCYGATGCAGTGACCTGAGACCTCAGAGAGCCTAAGAAACAACCTTAGAATGCAGTCACCCATTCCCATTTCATTATTTTGTTTGGTTTCCAGAGGCCTAATACTGGCTTTATTCCAAAAATGCCCAGCTGGAAGCATACAAGAARCAGCATCTTCAAGCCAGCAAAAATAGCCTGATGGGCTGGAGAACACTGACCTCTTTCCCCAGATGAGAACAGTTTCTTGAAAGGACACTACTKCATGTTCATAAACTCCCTTCTCTAGCTCATTTCCCTGACCCCTGAAAGTCATATTTAAACAAAAGCAAATTTTACTGGGATTTTTATGGTCTGTGTTCCCATTATGATCAAATTTATTAGATTTTTCTAGAATACCTTTTATTGTCACTGTGAGAAGGCAACCCAGCTCACATTACTGGGCATTTTATAGTTCTCTGTTGGGAAAACACAAGATTTCAGACAAAACTACTGTACTTATTTATGCAGAAACTTGATATTTTGGGTGAGGCTCTTTTATTATATTAACACATACAGGCCTTGGAAAGTTAAATTTATATAGAAAAGTATTTTATAATTTTAAAAAACCCTGTCKTTGTTGATGCAGTTATATAACGCTGCTGTTCACAAACTAATGAAAATCACTAAGTGCCCTGATTACAGATTTCTATGAATTACCCTATTTAGATGTTGTGCTGAGGCCTACCTTTAAAGCCATTTCTAAGTTGCTACCATTTTTAAATATCAATCTAAAAGTTTTGATAATAAGCTGAGAGATTAGTATAAACAAGCCAGAGAAAATATACAATAAAACMAATACCAATCAGAATTCTAAATTATTTTGAAACTTAAAAGAATTGAAAACACACTGTATCCAGAAATAGGGTTTTTATGCTTTGATTCCTTTTAGAGAGTTTTATATAATTTCTTAAYTGTTTTTTCTAGTATTCTCTAAAAATGAAATCAAGTCAAAAATAATAGTTGTATTTAGCAGCTTCACTTTCTAGAAGAGCTAAAAGTTCATTATGAATTGTATGCAAAGTTGTAATTGTCGTCCTTTTATTCAAGTATTACACAGTACTGTGAAATTATGCAGCCAACTACAGCTCTGATAGTGTGGCACCCCTTTCTCCCTGCAGCCCAAATCCATGAGAGACATCCCCTCCCCTAGTTCAAAGGTGAGGCTGACTGCGGGGCCAGCYTCTTGAAAGCAACACTCCTGCTGGATTTTTACTTCCTTTACTTGGCTCTCAATTCCCCCAGCCCTCACGATCCTCTCCCTGATAACCCATGTGGGCAATCAGAACAATCTTGATTCAACGTAGATAAAACACTTCCTGTCCTACCAGTCACTCAAGCACAAACGTTTAAAATACTTTGGATATATGAAGAACAACTCCAATTCRATACTATAATCTCTGCAGAGAATCTCCAGTGCTAAGTACCTCAGGATTCTAAAAGCGCCTGGTCAGACTGGCTGACCTCCAGCCACCTCAATTAACTGTAGAAGTGAAGTACACAGAGTGCAGTACTCAGGGAATATACTGCAAAAAAMCAGAGACAAAGAGTTGTTTCAGGAAATCTGAAAGAATTGAAAAGGCCAAGTTCAGTTTACACCAGTCAAAAGCCAACGTTGAGTAACTTGATGTTTCCAAATACGTTTTTTTGGATGCTGTCTGTAGCGCCTGTTCAAATGTTTTTATATAAAGACCAAACTAACCAGCAACACACAGGTAATTCAGATACAGTATCTTATTAGTCAGCCTTATTGTAGATGCAAATGCTTGACACAAATCCTTGACATCTGTGAAGAAGTGCAGYCATGATCTGGGAGGATTCGTGCATCCCTTGCAGCAGGCTGTCAGTTACTGAGGTAATGTGTTTATGCTTGCCATGTAAATTGGCATCACAGAGCTTGTAGTCCCTCAGAATACATGTGAAAATCCCAGAACATSTCTGCTCATGAATGGAATACTATTTGGGATTTTACACCCATTAAAGGTTTCAAGAGAAAATGTAAACAGAGAGGACATTATAGCTGATGATATGCTAAGGCAGAGAGTCAACATGAAAATTGTCAAGAGCCACAATAAATCACAAAAGCACAGTCACAAGACAAAATCTCTTTCCACAAACTAAATTCTCATCCCATGACCATGCTCCTGTAATACTCGTGATACAAGTGATGTCTGTGTTACATTAGCTACAGCATTTTCAAAGCCCACCCATGAGCAAGCTTTCAAATACATAATGCCTAAAATGCCTAAGGAGGCAAGTTGGATGATTCTTAAAATCACAGAATAACCTCAAGTTTTCTCCAAAGCTGCTATGAGGAAACCAGGAGACAGCATATAAACTACATGGCCAGTGAAGGCTTTGCAAAGCTAAGTCTCTTGTATCATAAAGGGGTCCATACCCTCAATCAGATCATGCACATGGGGCATGGGGGAGACAAATGTCAGTAGCTACTTTTTCCCTGTTTTTTAAGTATACTTGAAAGGCAGAAATAATGCTTTGATCTTCCTCTAAGCACAGTGCAAGCCCATGGACAGAAAGGTATCACTGTGCCACTGTAAAAGACTCCCTGCCTTTCTGAACTGAAGTCCCCATGCTCTGAATCACTTAAGTTGGTACTGAAGAGCTCTACTCAATCAAGGGCACAGGTCTGTGAGCCAGGAATTCTCATCTACTAATTTGTCAGCAATTCTCTCACAGAAACCCATTGGGCTAAGTCTGCATGTGGTACTGCATGAGTATCACAAGCTCAGCACTTTCAGCACTCAAGCAGTCTTGCTCTACAGAACAGAGTGTAAGAGTTGTGGTGTAAGAGTTTTTAATTACAGAAAATGACAAGGCTGCCCAGCTCRAGGAGTTTGCCTTCCCTTTATAACTGACCTGAGTCAAAAACATTCTGAGACACAAAAAAAGCTGTGGCACGGCTCCTRTCCCAGCAGACCAGGGAAAACAGATGGCAGAATCCATTTCCATGGTGCACAATGCACAAGTAGGGCTGGTACAGCTCTACAAATTCCCGGTGCTATGTGCACTGCTTCCATATTGGCCTGCAGCCTGTTGCACTGATCAATTAGGCCTTCTTTAGCAAATAATACTTTATATACGTATACCCAGATATTTAACAGATACACATAGAAATCTATATAAAATATGAAGATRTCATTGTGCTTTTATCAATTTTCACAAATGCTTCCTTTTCAAGAAAAGTAGGGAGGTTGAGATGTTACCAAATGTGAAGAACAGTTCAACTACTGCAGTACTCACTGATGTGTCTACTTCAAAAACAACCAACAGATACCTAATTTCTTACCTCTAGCCTCAATGTAAATAAATAAGACAACATACAATTTGAAATATATTTTCAAAATGTATTTGGAGATACAGAAATGACCCATCTGTTGATGACACAGATACAATCCATCTTGTCATATAATCCATTTAGTGTGGTGAACCGGTTCTGTCCCAGAAAAGCTCTCACATTTTGATTTGTTAACATATAATGATTTTCACAATCAGAATTGCTCTTAATCAACAAAGTAACTACCTGAATGATTATTCTACTAATTGCTCAGCTACTCAATAGAAAGGGAAGTAATTACTAAAATAATTCAACCATCACCAAAGGAATTATGAACATGCAGATGTTGGAAATACAAAACATAATTTGTAAAATGATATGCTTAATTGAAGACGGAATATTTAAGATATGTTTCAAATTCCATKCTATTTAGTTCCACCTAGAATGACTGCTTTCAAAAATGCAACACTAGCTCCATCACAAATGAAAATCCAATATGCACAATTTAGCAGTGGGCACTGATATTTATTCCCACTGTAGGAAGTACCAGCAACTAGAAACCAAAACGAATTTTTATGATGGAAATTTAGACAGATAAAGCACACTACTGGGGCCCTCTGAAGATCAGTCTATAACAGTCAATCTAGAAAGATACACACAGCCAAGGAAAAAAGTATTACTAAGGTGAAAAAGAAACAAATAAACAAACCCCACACAAATAAAAAAAAAAAAATCCTGGGTGTAATCAGTTCACTTTCTT
The DNA here is from genome assembly GCA_003546035.1 of Mixornis gularis. NCBI lineage: Eukaryota > Metazoa > Chordata > Aves > Passeriformes > Timaliidae > Mixornis > Mixornis gularis. The sequence continues at coordinate 924,140 of QVAJ01000239.1, forward strand.
TTCTCTTGATGAATACAAGAGAGCCTAAAAGAATGAAGAACAGAATTCACAATAACGTTCCTCAGGGAGCTGCTGTAACAACCAATTTGCAGTAGTTTAATGACTGGTTTTGTTTGGGTTTTGTAGGGTTTTTTTTGTCAAGTTTTTAATTAGTACTTCCCCAGCATTGAAACTATGGATTTTAGGTGAAGTAGACAAATTTCAAGACACTRTATCAAGTAGGAAAAGAATGTGTGCTATTCCTAAAGGCAACACGGTCTAAAACCTTCACACCCCAGACCAGAAGCCACAGAGCTGCCAAGCTGTTTTATCCCCTGAAGGGGGTGGACAGCAGTGCCTCTGTAGAGGTCTCTGTGGAGCTGGGTGGCCTTCTGTCTGTAGGCATCCCACTGCTACCACATTCTCAGGGTCCAGGATTAGTAAAACCTGGCTATCCCAGCCAAACCTCACCAAACTGGAGCTCTCTGCAAAGGCACAGCTTGCACCACAGAYGCTGTTACAACAGGACCTGCAGAGGTCTCACACAGGGAGACAGGGAGCCTTTAACTTGACAATGCCCATAAGTAGGAACATCAGAACGATCAAATAATGGTTTCAGTTTTGGTGAGCTGCAAAAGTCAGCAAACTGAGCTTCTCTATTCTTCATCAATTCARGCTGCCAGCAGTTAAAAAGAGAGGCTAATGAGGCATTAAAATACTCCCTAATTACTTCCTGGATCAAGGATGATCCTTTATATCCTCAATTTCCCCTACAATCATTTAATATAATTAAAATGGGGAATCTTTCCATTTTACATTTTATTTAAAGCCTTTTTTTTTGTCTCTTACTACATGCTAGCTTTCAGTTTGAGTGCAGAAACTTTTGAAAGCAATTTTTGACTCTTTTTTCTAGGACTTTTAAGTACACATTAGAAAAAAAGGAAAAGATGAGTAACTTTACCCAAGGACTCCCTCATTTAGTTCAGCACCATGTTTACATAAAAAAATCTTCCAGGAAGGCAGAGAAAGAAGATTTGGATACTTGCTCTGGGACAATGATATTAAAGAGTTTCCTTCCTCCTCTTGACTTTTCAGTCTCTCTTCAAAAAGTTAGGTCAGATGTAGAGTCCTCAGTAGGACTTGTACAGCTGCCCCTCACTGTTAGGACTTTCACGGATTGCTCTGCTGTGGAGCTGCCAGGTTTTTAAGGGGCAACCTGGTCATCAAGGGAAAGAGTTCCCTCTTAGACCTCCTCCAAACTCAGAGGCTGATTGATTTCCTCTGTGATGTCCTGAAGAGCATCAGTAGAGAGTACTCACAAGGCACTAGTGCCTGAAGAAACCATACTGACTAAAGGCCAAGTTCTACTGTGCCATCAGCTGCAAATCCTTGTCCTCTCCATCACATCTTCCTGAAAAAAACAGGAAAACCACTAAATCCAGAGTTCCATCTAACCATGAGTTGGTGAGATAAATCTTTGCTTACATGGGCAAATCAAGAAATTAAAATTAACTACATAAAATGAGCAACTTAAACCAGTTCTTCATCAATGATTTTTGGCAAGTTCTAACAGAACAAAATAAACAACAGCACTTCTCTACAGCTGACAGAGACAGCTATACAACTATTATGCAGGAGATTTTATTTTCTGGTCTGCACTTTGTAAATGTAGATTTAAAGCAAGATCTGAAGGTTACATGGCATTCTCAYGACTTCCCATATTTGGGAAAAGGTACTGTAAAAACTAGGATACTCTCAAGCTTCCACATTTTCCCCTCCTTAAATTGTTCTTTGATAATAATTTCTCATTCCAGCCAGRTGCTGCCCTTCTCTCTCTTCTTCTTCTCTTCAGACCCATCTCTAAAGCCTCATTCAGCTGCAGCATCTCTGGGAGCAATTCATGATCCTCCATCCACTGGCAACTTCCCATCCTTCTGTCCAAACTGAGGTTTCCCTGCYTCTCCTTGAGAACAACTGGACAACCCCTCCACTCAGAGTGGCAAATCCTCAGCTCCTACCCCTCTGTGCCAGGCTGTCCTCCCACCTCCTTAACACATCTGAAAGTAGCAGCAGCCTTCCCATGATCACAGTGGCAAAACCTGTGCTACAGCACATAACCCCACGTGGAAATATAGGAGTATGGAAATGGCATCGTAGTCTCCAAAAAACAAAGGTTTTTAACACAAGCAAGGAGACACTTCATTTATACACACAGCCACTATTCTGGAAACAGTCAACTTGTTTCCTAAGATGACAAATTTGGACTACATGGCACTTCAGCAATCCTATCACTTCACAGCAGCACATGATTCATTAATGGGTTCATCTCCATCTGTAAAATTCTGAGGCAATTAAATAGGAATTGGTGTTTCTCCAGAGAGGCTTCTTCAGCTAAAAACAAAACAGAAGTGCAACAGTGACTGGCATTATTTATATCAACAATTCTACTGCAATGATAATACAGCAGCTTTCATATGCAAATATACATACATTTAAATGACTTARGATGGATTAAAATAAGGAGCTTAATAGATTTCTTTGCTTGTGCTCAGTCTTTTCATTTGATTAAGAATCTTATGAAAGCTGCCTCTCAAAACAATTATTTTGGATTGTGAAATGCCATCATACTACACTGAAAATATTCTTGCCACATATGAAAGAAATGGCAAGTGGTTATAAAGACACATAAATAGCTTGTTATGAAAAAGTTTACTCAAATCAGCATTCAACTACACACTAAATCTAAAGAAATAACCAAGATGTTTGTTCGAACATGTAAACTTCACGAAGATACTAAAACTTTCAACAGAGGATAGGATCATTTCCCCAGGATCTATCCTTTAAAGCCAGACGTCATGAATAAATAGGAATCTACAGTAACATGGGTCGTAGCACACTTAAAATAACAAAGCACCATCAAAATGGGCTGGGTGCCACTGTTGGTATCTCAGCATATGCAGTAATGGCTCTTGTCCAGGGTTAGACAAACAAAAATAAAGTCATGTCTGGAAACTTCTATTTGTGTTTTCTGTGTAGCATTCATCCATGGGAGGAATACTGCAAAAAAAGTTAATTTACACTGAATTTTCACGAGTGTATTTTCTCTGCCAATTTTAACACCCTTTAGTAACTGTAACACGATGCTACAGAGAAACAAACATTCAATCAGAGTTCAGATACCAACATGTAATTGCTTGACGAACAAAACCTTGTTTGCAAATTACCACAATAGAGAGCTTTTCATATCATGGTGTATAACTACAGAAATAGCACATATTTCTCTGAAGAGCCATACACACACGAGGTTTTCCCACCTACTTTATACTGAATTCTTTACCTTCACTTACCTCAGCATTACCAGTAACTAAACAATTGCACACACCTAAAATTTTACTGTTAAGATTTCTGATCCTCATATTGTTATGATCAATACTAAATTAGCACAGACACTTGAGGGAGATTTCCATTCCAATAGGCCTACAGAGACATGAAAAACAAACAGATGTTAATTTATAAAAGAGAAAACCCTCATGCCTACAGCCAATAATAAGTTTTAACACTTCAGACCAGCAAGTGTAATCCAAAGTATGATTTTTAACACATTATTAATTAGCATTCTTTTTGAGGTCAAAATTTTGCCTGTTGTTACATGGTCTCCATATGTTTGGGTAGACTTATTTTTATGAAATCCAACATTGCCTACATTGTTTRTGTAGGGGACAGCACTTATGTAATCAAATGTAGAAACCTTTTTTTCTTTATGTTAAGATCTCAAATTTAATGACTTATATTTTTAAGTTTATAGAAGAAAAAATTTAACAGTTATCCAAGCAAATAGAATTTAAATGTCCTGTGAGGKTTCTTAGTTCTATTTTAAAAGGCTTACATAGGAGCAGACTTCTTCACTGAGCAAAAATATCTTCAAAACTATGACTTCTTACTGACCTGTTTATCAGATTCTCTCTTTGCTCTCATGAACAATGTCTCTCCCTATACTTAACCTCTAACCACCATTACAAAAGCACTTCCACAAAATCCCTGGCAGTGTTTTTCAAGCTTTCCTAGGAAGAAGGTCAGTAGTTCCATGACTGACCCTGTTATTAAACACTGGCAGCCCCCAGATTTCCACCTGCTGGAGCACAGAAGGGCTGAAGCTTCCCAGTGGAGCCACTGAGGCACTGAAGGCTGACTGGCTCTGCAGGAAGCCCCAGAAGCCAAGGAGTGAGTGGTTTTGCAAAACTCAGTGCTGGCTGCAACAGCACACTTCCTTCACTACTGTGAGGCACATATGCCACCAATAAAAATAAACAATTTTCAGAGCAGCAAGAAAAAGGGGTTCTTTGACCCATACAAAAGCTACAGAAGAGACAAAGAACAAGGGCTGGAGTAACTATTGCATTAGCAAAGATACTCTGCTTCTAATTCCAACATATCATGGTACAAGAATTGGTAACTAATGCTGAGCTAGCCACTCTGTCTCCTTGGAATTGTCCCCCATTCATGATAAAATGTGGGGACAAGAGTCAGAATCCATATCTGTTCTTTGGAAGGAAATGCAGACGGTTATGGAACTCAAYTTGCGTGTTAGTGTATCAAAGCGATAAGCATGAKGCATTAAAGACATGAACCTGACCCSTCTCCTATTTTCTTTCTCAGTTCWCTCCCATACACTCTGTACATAGATTAGAATTCCCTTTTTATGTCCAAATGCACTTGATGCCCCCCAAACCTAGAAAAAAGTGCTGAATTTCATGTCAGCACAAACAAGGGGKAAACTCTAAACAGGTTTTCAAAAACCTCTGCAAATAGTCTAAGGCATTTCCCTAATTTACGGACATTTTACTCTGAAACAGGGCACCACGATTTTGCTTTACTGGCAATGAAGACATGTGACCCGGATTAGCTCTGAAGTGTTTATTGCCACCAATGATGGCAGCCCAACAGGCCAGGATATTACTGTGCCTCTAAACCCAAACACTTTGCCCTGATCATTCCAGGTGTTTCACTTGACATCTTTATTAAAAACCTGCAGTGTCCAGTCAGATCTGTTTTGCTACTGTCCAAAAATACACACCATATTCTATATAGCAGATATTGAAAGTTTGACAAAATTTCATAAACCATTATCTAAATGTGGATGTACTTTAACTAATTGATTTCATTTACTTCAAGAGCATCTTATTATGTTTGTTTTACTTTACATAATAAACACAGTCTCAAGTGATAAATTACAAGTGTTCCAAGGAGACAAGTGTGAGTCTTTCTCATTTTTTTGCCGATATTTAAATTGTTAATGTTGTGCCCTTGGCCAGAAGAGTTTATAATGCTTCCTGGAATTTTCTCCCTTGTGGAMAGAAAAGAGTAATGATGTTGGGTCAGACCTATAATTTATTTGCTTTTTTCACCCACCTCTACCAATGTTTTAATCTCTCACATTCCCTCCACAGCAAGTGTGAACTTCACACTATCCCAGATACTTTTACTTACTGAACTATTTCTTGCTGTATTATTACATAATAAGAAGTTAAGCTCGGCTTGGTCATAAAACCTGAAAAGCAACTTTTGTCCTGGACATCCTACACTTCTGTTTCATTTGTGTCAAAATAGGTTTTTGACAAAATGTATTGGCATTTTGTCTTCCAAGTGTGTATATTTTCTTTCAATATAACTTTTGTAAAAAAAAAAAAAAATAGAATCAACGCTCTTGCAAAATGGATCTTTTCACTAGAAAGAGTGAAAAAAGAAATTCAACTTATCAATTATTTCCCATTTCATGCTTGAAATAACTTAAAAATTGCACTCACACCCCCTCCCCATCTGGCTATAAATACGAATTAAGAAAGCAACAAAACAAACCCCTAGTTTGTTTTCCAAAAAAAGAACAGTAGAGAGCAAGTCTGAAACCCAGGAGATGGTTGGTTGGATGCTTGGAGGGGAATAGCAGCCAAGGCAGTTCTAACAGCCACTGTCACTGAGAAAGGAGACAGCAGCTGCACACAKGAAGGACAGGAAGGATGGTTTGGATGTAAGAATAAATTGACTCTAGAAATTAGTAAATCTGTATAAGCTGTACAATAGTTTACATTTCATAAATGCAGAAAATCTGTGTGGTGAGCCAGACCAGATGCCATCTATAGGTCCTTCTCAAACTATGTCATTTATTAAATTCTACAGAAGTTTCAGAACAGCCTATTCCCCAGACACTTTCCTCCATACCTTCGAATATTTAGTCCATGTTTTGATTTCAAAAGCTCAGATACATTCTGGTTCTAAGCACTGGCAAGAAACAAACAAAAACCCAATCYAAATGAAATACTTTTACTTTAGGTCAAAAATATCCATAATGATTTTTTTCTACACTTCTTCAATACAATACCATCACACAACTATTAATAAAACTGCTTTACTGATTAGATTTCAAACTTCTGAATGAGAAGAGAAACCAAATTATTCTCATTACCAAAAATAAGGTTTCTTCAAGAAAGCAAAGCAAAGAGATAGCCAACTGGAAACATATGCAACAGACTTTGACTTTCGCTTGGGTCAGTATGGCAACATTTACAAGCCTCTGAAATAAATGGCTTAAAACTTGGTATCGAATACAAATACTTGCTAACAGAATTTTAAGAAGTCAACGGGAGCCTTTTATGGGATTTTTTTGCTGTTTACAGATTTGGACAACTTGCAGGTGTAAACTTCATCCATTTTCTGCTCAGAGAAAAACCTGTTGGGCTTTCTAGGATGATGGAAGTGTTCATTGCTGYCTATATCTAGTTTTAACTATACCAATTAACCCTCTTCCCAAACTTACAAGGCTTCCAGCTGACAGTTCCATTATATGWAGAATTGAAATATCAGCTTTGTTGAAGGGTGACTTTGAATGATGCCGCCGCTCAGTGCCCTCAAGAAATCACATCTACAAGACTCAGGTGGCCAGATTTGCAATATAAATGGAGTCAGGTGTCAAGCTGCTCTTTTCAGTAATGAGGGATTCATTTCTCCTCAAAAGAACTGGAAAAATTGCATAGATACAAACCTGAATTCAGTGCCAAGATCACGGGCTCCCAGCTGTTTGGAGTTTACAGGAGGGCTGGTTTCTTCAAAACCTGTAACAGTGTATCTTGAGTTTGCCAGGAAGAGTTCATCTTTAAGGCAGGTATTTTAAATGGCAATAGACTGACCTCAGGTTACTGAAGTGATCCTTAAATATAACCTTACAAAGCTGTTGCAGTGCTTGTTACCTAATATGGATGACACACTTTGCACAGTTTAAACAGCACTCTATAGAAGGACAAAGTATAAAAGGAGTTGTAAATTCTGCAGTACTGGAAAGYAGAGAATGCACATCACAAACAACAGCATCTCAGCTCATTTTCGCCACGCACTTAAGAAAAAAGGCAGCTATGTTATAAAAATGGATGGGGGGGAAACAGTTACTCTTCATTGCTGCTCTCAAAAAGATAAAAATCGTGGTTATTTTGGACACTCAGTACAATATACTAAAGGCCAAGAACTAGCACAGTCCAAGCTTCCTTTTCTAGAGCTGGGAATGTGACCACAAACTTTAGTTTTAAGTAGCCCTGTATTGGAAAAAAGCACTCCAAAAGCCTCTGAAAGCTGCTAATAGTAAGCAAAGCTCCAAGGCTCAGGGGACAGACAGAGCTGAACACAAGACCACATTCAATGCAAGGTCTGAATCCAGAGTGGTTCTTTCCAGCTTTCTTTCAAAACCCATAATCAGCAGAGCCTGAGGTGAGGTAAATCCCTCTACTGTCCCCTCTCCAGGTGCACCTTCCTGTTACAACAGTTTTGATTCCCAGAAAGGACCCCTTTCCCTTCCCAAGGCTTAAATTTTGGTCCAATTAACTGCACACAGGCTCCYTTGCTTTGTTCAGGCATCTGCCAGTTAAATTGAAATTTTCTTTTCAACACTGCCCCTCCCCAGAYACACAAAAATGCTTCAAAGCTCAGAACACAAGAGCCAAGATATGGTGAAAAGAAGCCTTCCCTTCTGGGGCCCACCCAGTCAATATCCCACTCAGAGCACCCAAACTACAGCTCTCAGATATTCAATTCAGTGAGCCTGAACCATCTGTTGCAGACATACTTTGGGTGAGATGCTGAGGACTGAAGTCAAGAGCCTAGGGATTCCTCTTCTCATGATCAGCTCATCCAGCTGCATCTGCATGCTGAACAGGGCAGTTCTCTGGCCCTACACAACCAAACCATGTTCAGCTGGGGCTGTCCTACTTCCTGCTGCAATCCAGTACAAACCTCAGAGGGCTGCAAGGCAACCCAAACTACTCAGATGACCTGCCAGAAACTCCTGGGCTTTTTGACCACTGAAATGACCTGACTCTGACACTGCTGAGTCCCTACACATTGMTGGGAAAACCAAGCACAAGGTTAGGGCTCCATGTTTCTGGTACAGCCCTAAGTCAGGATAAATTCGATGTGAACATGTGCAGAGGTCCCCTCAGTACTGAAGGGAAATAAAGCCTCCAGAGACCCACTTAAAGCATTTCAAAAGCAGGATGACAACCCCTAATAATCTTTTTAGCTATTCAAAGTAATCTGACAAGAGGAAAACATCTCTCAGRGCTGTGATTAGTCTCATTTTGGTCAAATACACAGCCCTCAGGAAAGGCCTATTTCTATTTATTGCCCAGAAGTAGGAGATGAGCTCACCTCCTCGTTTCCATATTCTGAATGTCTAAAGATAGGTAGGATGATTTGTCACTGAAGATTTTTAACTGAATTCCAATAGGCTGAAAAAGGATAATGACCTACCTAAAGGGGAAGATGGACAGAAGCAGTACAGCAGTTACAGCTTCCTCTTCACTAAACTGAAATCCTCATTCTCAACTATCTCCCTCTATTGGTGTACTTGGGTTTATCAATCTTTCTACTTCACAGAAAGTCAACCACCATTATTACTAATGGTAAGMCAAATACTGCTTAGAGATCTGTATTTTTTAAAAAAACCTCTTATTAAAAGACTTCTATTAAAGGGGGGCATTCTTAGGTAGGTGTTGCTACCTATAAGTACTACCAGGCTGCCATGAGCCAGCTGTGTAAAACTTTTAAACTGACTTAATTTAGAGATAACTATTAGTATTAGTTTATTTCAACATTCCATACTGCTGATTCCAATAGGAATAGGCACAGAACCAAATTATTAAGAATTGGATTTTGCAAACTCCATCAGCCCAATTGCAGCCTTTGTTTAATTAGAAAGGTGCCAAATGATGATACCTGTGTGCAATCAGTGCAGGGTTAAGGCAAAGGCACTGCTGTAAAGCACATTAGGGAGCGTATGAGGAATCTGAAGGCTGTGTGACACATGAAGAGCTTCAACCATTTAAAATCAACAGTCCATGAACTAATTATTAACATTCCACTGTATTTCACAAGCACTTAGAGACATTCACAGAATCACAGGATGGCCTTGGAAGGGATTTCAAGATGGTCATCTATTTTCACCCCCACTGCCATGGGCAGGGACATCTTACACTATCCCAGGCTGCTCAGAGATCCAGCCTGGCCCTGAACACTTCCAGGGATGGGGCAGCCACAGCATCTCTGGGTAACCTGTGCCAGTGCCTCATCAACCTCACAGGGAAGGATTCCTTCCTAATCTAAACTTCCTCTGTTTCAGTCCAAATCCATTCCACCTTGTCCTGCCACAACACGTCCCTGTAAAAAGTCTATCTCCATCTCTTTGGAGGGCTTCTGTGATAGCTGAGGCTAGGATGTCCCAATTTCAGGGACAGAAAGATGAGGCCACACCAGCAGCAGTTCAAGGGAACTCACCGTTTTTTTTCAAAAATCTGACTCCATTTATATACATTTGTACAAAGGTCAAGAGATTGGCTACACAGGTTGCCACGTCTTTAACCTGGATGGTGAACATCACCATTAATCACATTTCTCCTCCCAGAGGAGAAATGTGTAAACATTCTAAAAATATACATTGTTTACATGAAGCTGCATGAGAATCTGCAGTAAAAAGTTACAAGCACTCAAAAGCAAGAAAACCTAGGGCAACAGGCTTCCTTCAGGTACTGGAAGGCCACAATTAGGTCACCCCTAAGCCATTCTTTCTCCAGGCTGAACAAACCAAATTCTCTCAGCCTTTCTCACAGGAAAGTCACTCCATCCCTCCCATCATCTTGGTAGCCTCCCCTGGCTCCAACAGGTCAATGTCCTTGCTATGCATGATGCAGTAAAAATACAGTATTATTAAAATACTGAACTAATACACTGAGCAGGGCACCAGCTCTGTTATCTGGCAGTGACACATCAGTTTGGGGAGTTTTGCTAGGTTTTGGATTAATTGCTTGGGGTTTTTTAAATAACATGGCTAGACTACATGGAACCTTCAATGTACAAGAAATAATTGTCTGCAACAAAGAACTAACTCATTAAACAAGATAGAACATTGAAATGTAGGCAGCTAGGAACCTCTCCAACCACAAAACCGAGTTAATAAGGGTTTTCTAACAGGAAACAGAAAGCAGTAACCTTTCTGTTGGGCTGTGAGTTCTTTTCACACACCTGCTCAACCACTCAAGTTTCCAACAAACTGTTATTTGAAAATTAAATTTCATTTCAATATTTTAAAAAACAGAAATTAAGATGCTGCAGAAACTTCAGCAAAGTAAAACAAAAATCACTTTGAAACAGGAATTATTTTTAAAAATGTAATGAATTAAACCATATGTGGTTTCTACTGCAAATGCCAAACACTAATTTTCAGGAGTCTTTGACTAGAAGGAAAGCCAGCAAGCCAAATGTGTCACTTAAAGCCTGAAGGATACTAAACTAATGTGTCCCAGCATTGCAGGGAAGTGAGGACTGCCCAAGCAAGGGGCTTTTTCACTGTGTCTGTTCACAGCCAGCAGCTGCAGTGACACCAACTAAAACCTGATCCACAGTGGTCTCCAGCATTTTGAAAACTCTTGCCTTAAATCTTTTGATTTAGTTGTGATCAGGAATCCTAGTTGTTTACACATAAAAACACTCTCCAGAGGATACCATGTTAAACACTCTTTGGAACACAGAAAGGTAATAYTTAATTAATACTCAACAGATACTGAAACACTTCTTTGCATGAGAGCCCGAATAATCAAGCATATATAGCAACAAATCATCTTTGCATTTGAAAATTGTACAGATTTCACGGGGGAGAGAAAAAATGGGTTATTTCACCAGCTGAATAATAATAAACTATTCTATCTTGAATATGTAAACTGTAAGCACTGAGTAACCACCTAATTTTTTAACCAACCCAGCAGCAGTTTACAGCTCTCCAATGGCACTAAAGCATGGATTCAAACCACAAGGTTACATATTTAGCTACAAGCTTTCCTTTGCCCACCCACACTGCAGTTCAGCACAGGACAGTCACAGAGGCAGATCCCGTGGATACAAATTCCTCCTTCACTTTTCCACCAACAGAGCTCTCTTCCATTGTGCCACAAAAGAAACCTTCAAATAATTGCATTATAAATAAATTTCTTCCTTTGAAACAACTTCAGTGTGAAATCCAACAGCTGTTCTGCTGTTCTGTTTGCTGTTCCACTCTAAGGCTCGGTGAACTTTGGGTATGTCAGCTCTGGAAACAAAAGCCATCAAGAACAACAGAAAACTGTGAACACACAACCTCTTCTTAACCTCCCTTCTGCTGCTGCAGTCTGACTGAAAGCTCTCACTGCATTCCTGTAAGCTTTGCCTTACCAATTTTGTTGTTCCATGCCATCAGTATGTGAGTCATGGAGAGAAATGCAGTCTTTCTAGCCATGAAATCTGGATTCTGCAAATGAATGTAGTTTAAYACAGTAAGTACTGCAGACAATTCCATACATCTCTAAGGAGAAGGATGGGCAGTACCAACTTCCCCTGGTTAGTTTTGGGTATCAAACCAGAATATCCAGTGAGGCATCCATCTCTCCTTGACTTTTTTGAATGGGAGGTGTTGGAAGGGATGAAATTTTCTGTCTTACAGAAAGATGGATGAATTAATGGAGCATTTATTCCATAACTGTGCATAGCAAAAACATCCTAACTCAACAGATTGCTACTAAAAAGAGGAGTTTAAAGTTCTGAAAAATAAGACAAATTAAAATTAAAAGATGACAGAAAAGAAAATACTTTCCCCTGGGGATTATTATAAGTTAATAAATCTTCATAAAGGCTGTCCCAACTCCCAGCCCCCAGAGCTTTTTTTCTCTCACTCTGTTTACAGAAAAATCTCTATTAAGAMAGACTTCAAAATTCAGAATTCCTTCTAGCTCTCTGTTGTTCAAAGACTATTATCAATGAATTTCAAATCTCTCTGATCAAAAAACCAGAAATTTACTTCCAGCATCGTGAGAATATAGGTGACTGCCTATCAACACTGAGATGTGAAGAACAGATGCAATGTACTGAGGAAATTTCACTGCAGTAATCAACAACAAAATCAAAATTTATGGAATCACATCAACAAAAAACAAACTTGAAATTCTGATCAACAACAGGGCTTACCATAATGGCAGGCAAGCAATTGTCAGACATCACCAAGTCTGAGTTTAGGAATTAACAGTCTAATAGGGAATGCCAAAAAGTAAGTATTTTTGACAGTTATGAACTTGAGAGCAAGTCTTTATTATCACAATTTGGTATTTCTTACAAGAACTGAAAAGCAGYGAAAGCACACCAAACTGCTGCCTGTATAGTTCTTGAACTGATCTGCTTGTATCAAAGGAGCCCTGACAACCTGGGGAAGTGAAGCAGTTCCAAATGCCAGATTTGTGACCTTATAGGCCACAGGACACACCTACCCACCCTGTGCCCAATAACCACAGAAGTGAGTGTCTCAYGAATTCTGCAGAAATGCAGCACATGCTGATCTGGGGAGAAATGCCAAGAGAGATGCAAGCTTGGCTCTCTGAGTTTATACTGACATGTCCAGTCAGCCTCTGGCCAAAACCAGCCCGTAGACTCGAAAAAAGATTAGGACACACTTTATTCTCACCCTCTTGCCTCAAACCCARTTGTTTGAGCACTGGAAATACACACAACTACTAGGCACTTTTAACAAAATTAGATTGAAAGTACTTTGACTGATGCCTTTGGCWACTATCATCATACAAGACTCTAAGGTTGTTCCGTTCACCGTGCTGTTCTGCCTATGCAGAGGAAAAGCCAACACCTCTGAGGAAGCAAAAACCAGCTGACATGACCGGAGAAAAATCCTTATCACTGGTGCTCTGCTGCGTCACGTGTGAAGTACACTCAGATCAAAACCTAAATGTTGCTCACAGAAAATTCATCAGCATTTTCAAACGTGTCCTTATTAGAAAGACTCATAACTGCCCTGGGAGAAAGTATCAGATCTGCAGCAGCACTTCAGAACCAGTAGCTTGGCTTCACAGAAGAGAGGCTTAAGGGAAGAGCACTAAATCTCTCAAAATCCTCCAAAATTCAACAGCATTCCATAATAACATAGTTTCTTATTTCTTGATAAGGATTTACACAAATAGGTTTTAGTCTGAAAGCTGATTGACACTTGTGTTTCCAATCAACCTATTCAAGCTGAATACCTAAGTACATTGGAATTCTCATGCACGGTCTTGTTAAGAAATTATTCRAACATCCTTTCAGGCTGTACTCCTGCAATAGTCCTGTTTACTGACTCTGCTAAAGGATGAAAAATTCAAAATAAAGAACATGTTAAAAACTTGTTAGTGCCAGACAAGTTGGTCTGAGTATTTTTGTAGCGACTGATCATTTTTCATATACTGATTTTTTTTAACGTTTGCTGTAAAACTCCTGCCACATTGACAAAATTCTATGTTCAGATTTGAGAAATTATGGGAGAAAGAGAAATTGTGTGTGTGTATAGTAAAAAAAAAAAATGTTTGTATGTATACACATGCATATATCCTAGTAGCTCTGAGGAATCCTTTTAGTGTCAAGCATTCCTTCCARGTTCTATCAGAGAAACATTCCCAGAAGAAAAAAAACCCTAATCCAGGTAGTTTCATTTCATTTCTTTGGAAACATACATTTTTTCATCACACAATCAATTTATTGAATGCTTAGGGAGGTGCAAGATTCATAAACAAGCAGCTCCACAGCATGTTTGCTGTTTGTCCTCTGTTGTTGCCCTGAGCTTTSTGTCTTTTTGTCTTTCTGTAGAACTTTCTCACGCAGCTTCATGAAAACAATATCTATTCTTAGAATGTTTACATASTTCTCCTCTGAGAGAAGAAATGATTGATGGTGRTGTCCACCATCCAGGTTGAAGAGGTGGCRACCTCTGTAGCCAATCTCTTGACCWCTGTACATATGTATAAATACTGGAGTCAGATTTGAWTTAAAAGAGAAATTTTCCTAACTGCCGAGCTTCATTTCAGTGTTCCTGAAATTGGGACAYGCCCAGTTTCGCCCTGCGACACTCTGTCTCTTCAGTGCGACTCAGTGACAAATTAAAAAAAAAAGATCATCCAAAGGAAAAACATAGTCTGTATTTTCATTCAGCTTTTAGCTTTTCTGCTGAAACTGATGCCAGTTAGGGAAATTGCTTCTCTTATGTGGATTTTTTATCCACTGTACACTACACAGGAAATAAAGAAATACAAGAAATAAATCTACACTGGCTCCTCTGGTCTGTCCAACTCAACCTGAGCTGCTGAGGAAGTTCTCAGACAATCAGAATCAAGACACCTTAATTAACTGTGTCAGCCCTCCAGGAGTTCATAGCTGCTTGTTATTTGACTCTAGAACTACTTGGGAACTGGAGATATTAGGGTTTCATATACACAAAAGATGATCTCTGGTAGGGAAATCAGGTTAGTTATTAAAAGATGCAAAGGAGAAGTCAGTGGCAGTTGCTTCCATTGATACCCCATGTGAATGATTTCTTTGTTTTAGTTTGTAGAAGTCATCTGAAAGCCCTGAGTGGAGGCAAGGAATCTTTTTATGGCAGAAGATTAATACTGGAACATTTAACCATTAAATCATATCATTAGGGGAAATAATTAGCACTTCACAGATACAGCAAGCTAAATATCAAAAGGCAGTTTATGAACTATTTTACAACATTTTGTTTGAATGAACGGGATATACCAGAATAAAGACAGTAGTCACATTTTATTTCCATGCTTAGGAAAAGCTTAAAAGTACAATAAAGTAAGGCTTCACTGAGGGTCTAACACTKGAGGATTTACCCCTGCTTTATCCAGCTCAAACAGTCTATTAAATGTCACTGAAAAATGGTCTTCTGAAATGGTTCGAGGATTCAACCAGTGGACAAAATATACCATTTCACATGTGGGTTATTTTTCAGTGATGCAAATGTAGTTCTAAACAGTCAAGGAATGTTAGAAAACCCAAGCAGKGACCAGAGGGAGGAGTGCAGAGCTCTGTGCTCACATGTCAAAGCCCTGAACAGAAAAGGTGATGTTTATACAGATCATGGCAGCACTCAGAGATATGGCAGGAGCCTGAGGCAGTTTGTATTCTTGCCTAGAACGGTGCCGCACCAGGCCCAATGCAGGCCCCTTTCCCCAGGTTACCATCTTTAAATACATTTGTTACTCAAACCCACGGGGTTTATGCCACATGGGGGGATCAAACATCCTAAATGGGCCACCAGATATAGGAAAGCCAGGAAATACACAGGACAGCCTGACAATGTCCTTCCACATGCACACCAAAATAGCTGGGCAATCCATATTTAAAATAACATCCAGATTGTGGCATTTTTCCAACTTACACTCTGTAGAACCGATTTTAATTCTACAAAAACATACAGAATGAATATGTTCCTCTCCACAAATGTATGATTTACCTACCTTCAAGTATTGAAGAAACTCCCTCAGAAATTAGCAGAGGCTTGCAATTTTCAAACTTTTTTCTCAGTATTTGTAAACAATTGAAAAGGTGTTTTAGACAACTTCTTCGTCAAACTTACATCTGTTTGCCTTAGTTGCAGTACCTTTCATTTATATTTTTGTTACTCTATTTTTAAKGTATTCTTTTATTGTGAGGGTTTTTATCATTTTTTTTGTGCACTGTAAAATCTTATCTCTTGGCTTCTTGCAATGTCTTTGTCAAAATTCTATGTTGCCACTCACTCAGTATCATTATACCTACCCAAGCTTTAATGAAAAATCACGCCTGCTTGTAGGAAGTCATTTATCTTTATCTCTAAAATTGTATTTGGCTGTCATCTCCAAAAATTTCTGTGCAGCATTAAAAATAATGCAGTAGCACAGTAACAGAGAAATTACTTTTTTTCTAAATGCCTCATTACTGATATTGCTAGTATTGTGTATATGCATCTGATACAAAAGGTATCTCAAGGGTAGTTTTAGGAAGTGATACACAAGTGATAAATAATTTTGTCCTCATTTATCTAACAAGAAGCTCATAGAGATTTCCATATTCATAAGCCATTAAAAGTATTACCAAATGCCCTACTCTTTGACTGCCTCATGGTAAGATAGAAGTCATCATCAGAGGTGTCCAGAAACTTCCATTATCAAAGGCAGTAAGAATGCTTCCCATCCCCCCAGCCACCTGAAGTGTTCCAGCAGCAAGTTTACTTCCTGCAAGGCAGGGCCTGTGAAAGGGGAATGAAATCCCCTYAGTTTCACTGACTGCATCAAACGGCGCCTTTATTTAATAATCACTAAAATAATAATAARCTAAACAATGAAGTGCTGGTAATACTTGCGTATCAGTAGCAACGATGGTGTAAAGGGAAAGACTGGAGATTTAGTCTTGATTTTCAGACCACTCTTGCCTGCTTTCAGAACGAGRACTGATCCTCCCAATCCACTGCTCATTATCTCAGCAGGTAAAGCTGAGCAGCGGAACAGATTCACGATAGTTGCTCTGCTGTACTACTTTTACAACCTATTCCCCCAAACGCAAAGATATGAAGACAGACACAGCCTTCAGCCTGCATTTGAACAGCACAGTTCTGACAGGGTGATTACCCTGCACAGGGACATGCAAAGAGATTTTTCTTCCATGACTCTGCTGTGTAGTGCTCTGGCAATAGAAGATGGCAATACCTGCATCCATCCTCTGCACTCCAGCCTGTGGCTCCTGGTAGATCTCAGGCCTAAMAGTCCTGTTTAAACTCCCAGAACACATTTAATAGCAGTAAAGAACATTCTCCTATGAAAAGTTCATTATGCAGAGTTTGAAAGACTAAAAATGGCATCACAAATTCTTTTAAACCAAGAGTCAAGGAGATCTGGGCACATCTGAAAGTWCTTCCAAGGGAGGCAGTGCTTTTTCACACATCACAGCCCTTTGCTTACATCGTATGTCCAGGACCATTATTCCTTTCTTAAAACACATCAAAATAGAATAAAATAACTGCTTAAGATACTTGTAGTTACTCCACAGAATAGTAAAATTGTGACAAACACAAAAGGTACGAAGGTACATAAACATGAATAAGTCTTCAGTAGTATATAACCATCATTTAAACACCACAGAGCAATCCTTTTCCTTTTAATAAAAACATCCTTATATTTCACCAAAACTGTTGGAAGAGAATTTAGAATACTCCAAGTTAATGTACCTTAGCACTATATTTCTTTCAGAATTTCTATTGCACACTTAATAAACACACAGAAATCATCTGTATACAGCAAACAATATATTTCCATTACAAAAAAGAAGGAACAGAGAAAGGAAAGACTGAATGGGTATGTTAAAGTGTGTGACAACTGATTAAACAATTATCTGGATAATTTAACTACTTATTTCTCGAACTGAAAAAAGAGGCATGTACTCTCTTATGGGGAATGGACTTGTAACCATATAATATTAGGAAAAATGCATACTTTGTAAGCATTAGTTAAACCTGGTATGTATTCAGTCAACGGAGTCATAGTTTTTCAGAGAAATCACCTCAACAGTTACACTAAGTTAAAAAGCCTGACAAAACAGAAACTGGGCAACATGATCTGTACCTCAGCCTCAGAAGAGTGAGAACTTGTCAAAGACTAAAAACTATTTGAGTCTCACAAAGAGACCAATTTTTGAGAGTCCTCRTATGAGGCAACCTAAGAAAGCAATCACCAAAGCCTTGAATTGCCAGCAAAGGTGGAGGAAGGCTAAGGGAAGAACAGAGCTCACGAGAATGTCTCAGTATCTCATGCTATGGCTCTGTTTCCTCCACATCACCGCTATTGCTGTATGTTATGGGCCACAATAGAAACATAAAAATAAACCTTTTAATTGCCTATTCATTTCACAGTTGGCAGCTTGCACACAGTCAGTAGATGTCTTTAAAATTCTGAATTCAGACAGAAAAACTCTTAGTTTAACATAAACYGTTAAAAAGTAAGTTACAACTAAAATTAGACTGGTAAATCTACATATAGCTCTGAGAGCATGATATTCCCAAATTTACTAATTTGGAATGAGAGCAATGGGGTGCTGTCAGTGGCAATTGCCAAGTGCTCATTACTTCTCAAAACACCTGTCTGAGGTATCTCAAGAGGCTTGTAGGGATGGGCCTTTCAGGTGCATTTCAAATTCTGTGCCTTTTCTCACTTCCATCTTAATTGCTTTACAATATAACCACAGGACAGTGGTTTCTTTACTTCCTCTTTTGGTTAATTTTCCCCAACCCCACTCTAAAAAGCTGACCCTGTAAAACTTAATTTTTTTCCCTCCTAAATCGTAATGCACTAGTATAAATTTATGTAATTTGTGATTAAAATGCAAGGTCTGGAACGGCTTAAATTTCCAAGTTCAAGTTGCAATGCCTTGAATTCTGCTTCTTTATTCCATCAGGTAACGTATCAGAAGGCATTAGCTATGATCAAAAGAAGGTCCCTAAATATTTTTCCATGCCAGGTTCCAAGTACAAAAAAAAAAAGACAATGTAAGATCAGCTTCAAAACATCTATCATGAGAAGGTTTTAACAATACAAGGTATTTTATTATTTAATTATTTAAATTTTATTATTATTATTATTATATTATTTAACTTAGAACTATTATTCTGCCCTTATTGCCATGTAACCCTCCAAGCAGCCACTCACTTGCACTACTCAATTATTCTGATCACCCTTTTCCCATGGTCCCTTCAGTAAGACCATCAGCTTAGAACCTTTACATTGAGCACACACTACTCATCTCTCCAAACACACTTGTGCATCTACAGCTACAACACATGGTGAAACCAGAGCATGAGAACCATCACAGCTAAACTCCTGCTGGAATAAGGGACTTCTGGAACAGGATTTCTGTTAAGAAAGAAGATTACTGAAGTGTTTTCACATACAAAAAAGATGATGAAAACAGCCTTACAGTTTSATGTATATCCAAGAAGAAAGCTGTCACTGCCTTCATGGAAAACATTCTCCTCTGAAGTWATAATGGCTGCTGTGAAAACCCAGCTCTGGGAGGGGCCAGTGCAGAGCTGCAGAGCACCACTGAAGTGAGTTTTATGCCTGAATATTGATGCACGTTATGGAGCCATCTGGCTGTCTGGAGTGTGTGGAAGAAGCAGGTTAAGCTATTGGACACAAACATCAATGCAGTGCTGAAATGCTCTGCACAGAAAAGCAGTTGGGAACGTAAGCACATGATACTCAAGAGACTGAGCTAACATACAGGAGGAACAGRGAAGAATGAGTATGAGTCAAGCTGTTAAGGTTTGCTCCCCTTAAGGCAGAACAGCACCAAAATTATAATATAATCAATTACATAATAAATATAAATATTTATCCTGAACTATACTATTTAATATTTCAATCATCCATTTTAGAGCGTTTTGACAACTAAAATACACCAGATTCCTGCAATTACGGTTTACTTTTAACAAAAAATTAAAGGATGCAAATAGCACTGCCACAGGCATGCACAGAGGACAAGATCTGAGGATGCCTAGTGCTACTACATTTTCCCAAAGATGATTCATACCTAATATGGCCAGAGCTTTCACACCATTTGAGCAGATATTCTGACAGTCATCCTTATGAGACAMATTGCTGCAGCAGCACAACCCAGGCTGTAAATGTTTCTTTTTGCAACTTCTGTACTTGTCTGCTTTTCCACCAGGAGCTCTCTGTGCTGGACTTTGGAAAAAACTCATTTACAGTAAAAAAATGGATGAACTTTTTGATGTTGATGCAACAGTAACATTTCTTCACACACACACACACACACACAAAACCAAACCAAACCAAACCAAACCAAACCAAACCAAACCAAACCAAACCAAACCAAAAAAAAACCACCACAACAAAACCATCAGACTCCCAGCTGTCCTTCAACCCCATGTCTGAGAATATAGCATCATAGATGAGAAGCAGGGAAAAACAAGACAAATGGCCTTGTTTTAAGATAATATTCACATACTTTCTGAGCCACTCATTTACTGCATAGAATGCTTAGACTTTCTAGACTGTTAGCAACCAAGCAAAATGAAATCTCTTCAATTTGTTTCTAAGCCCACTGTTTACTTCATTTTTTGTTAATTTGTAACCCCATTTTGACTACAACACTGGCTGTTAATGCAAATGCTGGATTTTGGTCACCCAACACATGACAAAAAAAAAAAAAGCTGGTTCTCAGGGTCATGCATAAGAAAGGGGAAGATCAAATCCTTTCCAATACACATGAAAACTGTTTCCTGTTTTTTGAATGCACCAATATATCCAATTATGCACACATATTAATTATAAATGTTTTTACTCTGCCCCAATGACAGTTCTTACCTGTAAGAAACCAAGCATCAGCCATGAGAGAAAATCACAAACAAGGGTTTAGGGGGGCGATGAATTGTTTCATCTAAAAGAAAATTTTGGTACACATGGATGTTGCTGAGAAATCCTAAAATCATTAAGGACATGGTCTTTTTTCACTGAGACGTGATCTTACAGTTAACATTATGCAAATAAAGTATCACTAAYGGCAGAAAGCTCTGGCTGCATCAATTGCAAAAATTAATGACAGAACCATTACTGAATTAAATCACAGCATGAATGAGAACAGAAGAGTGTTTTAACAAAAACTCCACAGCTGAGTCTCCACATCCTAGGTGAGACAGAATCACCCAYCAAATGTCAAACATGTCTAGATTTTAGGAAAGTGGAGATCTATATCCAAGTTTTCTGATTAGTCATTTAACCTTAAGAGAATATTCATATAAATTTGTATTTATTATAAAGAAAAAGTTCCAGAATTTYAACCTGCACCTTTAGCCCTCATATGCTGACATGAT
Source organism: Mixornis gularis (assembly GCA_003546035.1). Lineage (NCBI taxonomy): Eukaryota > Metazoa > Chordata > Aves > Passeriformes > Timaliidae > Mixornis > Mixornis gularis. Next base: position 945,366 of record QVAJ01000239.1, read on the forward strand.
GAATAAAAGCTACCCAGCTATATAGGAGAAAAACAGAAGCACCTTCACATGCTTTTGGTTTTCCTCTATACTAGCAGGTTTTTCTGCTCCCCAATGAAGTGCATTCCAGGATGCCTGTAAACTGAGATTCTCTACTTATTTTGATATGCAAAGGCTGTAGGGAGAAATGTATCAAATGCTTTTTTAACCCCCATTCAATTGCCCCAAATTACAGAATGTGTGCAGTCATTTTATGTAATAGGTTAAAAGCTAATTGAGAGTCAGTTCAGCTTTAAAAAACTGCACGGGAAAGCAAAGAGAATGTAATTTTAAAGGTTCCATGCTAWTCACAACTGAATGAATGAAGATACCCAGTGAACCCCTCTGATTTGAGAGAGTGTCAGTCTATTTCTTCCTACGACCATCCTCACCGATCAACATTTGGCTACCATACTTCAAGTCAATTCCACAGATTTTCTTTAAATACCAGACAGAAACAAACAGAAACTGCAGCTATCCCCCATCTTAAACAGGTTTGAAAAGGAGCAAACATGCACGTTTTACACAGTTCCTCCCAGTACCCTCCTGCACAACTTCCACAGCAACTGTTTTAGTACCCAGCAGCTGAGATGGGTGGGAGAAAGCATCAGCTGTTTGGGTGGAGAGACAACTCCCAGTCAGCGTCTTCCCTGACTCCTTGGAAGCAGCTACCTTAGGCCCCTAGTCTTGTCTCTGCTAGCACAACCATGCAACTTTCCAGAACTCAGGGCCAACAGATTCAGTTAAATATTTCTCCACAGCACTGTGCACTCTACAACAGAAAAACTGTTTCAAAACCAACATAACTAATTTTGAAGTTGAAGCAAAGCCTTCTCACATAACTACAGACGGTTTTGTTTGAGGTGAAGGATTGACTGCTGATGTTTTATTTCCTCAGGATATTACAGGGATGTCAGAAAATGCCTGTAGTCTTCTGCAAGGAGAAACTCTGCAAAGCATTTGGGTTTGCTGTGTATCTTTGGGCATTTTCTTGTACTGGCATTATCGATTAAATATACTCATCAAGTACTTATTAAACAGCAGCTTACATTAAACATTTTTTCCTCCCACCTTACTTTGTACCTAACTTCCAACTAGTAACATCAACTCTTCAAGTAAACTACAGCAGTGCAGAATTTTATTGAATTATAGAATAGTTCCCAATACTTCAGTGTATTTCGTGATTTTCTGCTGAGAAGGGCATAAAGAACATATGCACACACAGAGGAGGTTGCAAGAAGAATGGTGTATCATATAAAGGAGTTTATATGACACACCTGAAACATACCCCAGCAAATGAACACGCATGCATTAAAAATGAGAAGTTTAACACGACATTATTACTCTGGATAGCTATTGTATTAGAGCAATCACAGTCTTAAAAGCATTCACATGACAAATGCATTCCGAGGCCTCTGATACCCTACACAATGACCAATTTTTTTTAATATTCAGTATAGCAAGAATTACAATCATCTGTACTTGTGCTCAAAGTTAACTCTCTGTGTAAACTGTAGTCTGAGGGGAAAGGAGAAGCTAATTATTATAAATTACAGAAGCAAGTGACAAGACTGTTGAGTTCTTTCCCCTGCGAGGGGACAGACATCCTGAACCAAACAAAGTCAATTAAACACAAAAACCAATCTGAATTAATGGCTACTAACRCTGATGCAGATGCTTGCTGAGTCAAAAAAAAAAAAAAAGACAAACTGATAGACTGGTGTATCCAGGCATGCCTTTGTTTTGTGCTTTGTAAGCAATTACAAGCAAACCTTGTCAATGTTCCAAAAGTCAGGAGAAAGCCATGTGTGACCAAGACAGGGTGAGAGTCTCCCCTAGGATGAGTGGACCTTGTCTCTCTCCCAGTCCTGCACTGGGGGCATTTGTTCAGTTACAGAAACAATCCTTTTTCAGCTCAGACCAGGTGGGGAATGAGCTCTTGTTTGTGCACAACCTACACCTGTGCACGTGGTAGGACTGTGCAGGGAGTGGGGAATGTCCAGCACAGGGGAGCTGCTTATTGACTCAACACTCATCAGCTCCACACTGCTGGCTGCTGTAAGTAAAGACCACATTTTGGGAGAGGTGGTTAATTAGCTTTGTCATTATCCCCAAATTGTTCCAGAACTCAAGATACTGGCTACAGCCATACAAAAGCTGTTACTTGACTTTAAAGGGGAGCAAGGTGACAGTCACAGTGGGAAAGCAGAGTGATAAAGGCTACTGGCCCAGAAGGAAGAAATCCCCTAACCCTCCAGCCAGCTCCTAAATGTGACACCATAACACAACACTTTCACAGTAAAAGAGACCAGTTGCACTCTCGTGGAGTTACACTGATTAATTTCAATACTGTTGACATTTGAAAAGTAAAGGAGTCRTTTCCTGTAGCAAGATCACTTCTCTTGAACCACCCAGGTCTCAATGCAGTAATTCTGCACTCTTTTCTACATATTTGCAACACATGCCACTATAGAAAGCAAGTATTCTCTTTCTTGTGACTTAAATCAGAAAAAAAAGGATATCTCAAAAGAGGAGGAGAATTAATATAAAATAATAATCAGAATGGTAAAGCTGGAGTTTTGTTCAAAAATTTATTCTTTCTCTTCTGGTTTTGAGCCTTTTAGATAATAAGATGAAAAAAATATTACTGATTTTTTTTCATGCTTATTGAATGTTCTTAAAACAGTCATACTTGAATTTCCATTAGCAATCAAATTATTCCTGTTAAATACTTAAGCCACACACTGACATTATTATCCCCAATGCTATTTTCACACATTCACCAAAGAGTTCTCTTTGCTAAGATAGTGGTAGCATGGTCCATACATGAGGATGCRTCCAAATCTTACTAAGGACCAGTGACCCAAGAAGGTAATTCCTGGAGGTCCCAAGTCCTGATTCAGAGCAGCAGACTGCAGATTCCTGATGCCAGCAGCTCCCATCTGCTGGACACAACACTGCACAGCTCCAACTCACACTCCTGTTCCCAAGTTTGGTTGGGCCTTTTTACACAACACGGAATTTGGACCTAGAAGGCCCGCAGAGCAGTGGTGGAAAGCTCAGAAATATTTTGTCATCCTTGAAGCATGAGGCAGGCTTTGAGCACAGCCTGAATTAACCCTAACTGCCCTTCCACCCTTGCCCTCCCACAGCCCCACTGCAGCCTGGCAGCAGCACACACCTGCTGCAGCTCAGGTCAACATCCTGGCTTTGCCTCAGCAGGAAAGGAGAGACGAAGGAGTGAGGACCCCTCAAAGGGCAAGCAGGGACAGGCAACTGCAGAGGAATAGGTCTTTTTCAACAGAGCTRCAGGACATTTTTCTTCCTCTTGTTGCTCTGCCAAATAATAAAATCATGCCGATCTAACTTCAACTCATTGAATGGTTGACAGGCAAATTATTTTAAAGACAGCACAGGTGAGCTTCACTTGAAAGAAGCAAAGCTGCTGTAGGAACCCTATGGACTGCAAGGAAGAAAATCAATACCTCTCCAAAAAAAAAAAAAAAAAAAAAAAATCCATCCAAAAACAAATCTAAAAAAACCCACACCAAAACCCAGAAAAATGAAATAAAGGATCTCACATACAACCAAACAAAAAAGGCCCCAAGTGAGTCATGTAAAAATGCAGATGAACTATTCACTGGTTCAGTGTCAGTCACACCGGCCCTAAGTACAGTATGGCAAATCCCAAGGTCCTGTTACTGCACTGTGTTAGAGTGGTACAAAGTCTAGTGTATCGAGGGGATGCTGTATTAATCCAGAACTGTAACGGCATTATTGTAAAAAGYCTCTATATTTCCAGCTGATAGTGGTCAATACCTTTCCAATTCACGATGCCACATTTTAATTAAATTGTCTTACAGTAAATACACTAAAACCTCCATTACTTGATGGTATTTCAATTTCAGCTTTCAAATTCTCAGACTTGCTTGTAAAAGGTAAGCTTGGAAAACAGTGCCACCTAATGCTAAAGAGCATTAAAAAAACATAAAAATAAAAACATTTTACATAATGCATGTAAAAAATGTTGCAAATTTGTTTTACACTGATTTTCCACACCATTCTGTAATACTCAGCAATAGCTTAAACAGAAGTTTAAAATGCATCTGCCAAATTACATAACAGATTTGGCAAACAGCATTGCTAGTTCAAAAATATATTTTATGATAGCAGGAACACCTAATTCAGGTGAGGGAGAACTACTTGTACTTGAAAAGCAAATTCCCAAACTACCGTGTCTGCTTCACACTGCTTGAGAGCACCAGGGACCATGAGGAAGTGTTCCAAACCAGACCTATTTCTATCAGTAAAAAATATATTATGACAAATCAGATTACTTGCAAATCACGATACTGAACAGCTCCAAAGAAGATGCAAAACAGTGCTGTCATTAGCCACAACTCATAAAAAAGATCATTTACAGTGAAAGACTAAACACCATTCTGTGGTGGTCTTGGTCAGCTGTGTACTATATGTGCTTTTAATGTTCTTTTACCAAACTTTTATCCAGGAGAAGCAAAACGAGCAGGATCCTAATGAAGAGAGAAAAAACCAAAATGAACATGCCTCTCCTAGAACAGGTCTCCAGATATCCATCAGCTTCAAGCAGTCTGGAATGAGGGAATTCCTCTCAAAACATTCTGGCAAACAGGTTCCTGAGGCTGGTTCTTACACAGCAATGAGATCTGTGCACAACTGACAAGACTAGATTTGTTTTCCATAATCTGATGTATTTAAGAGCTGACAGGCAAACAAACATTACCCTGAATGAATTAAAGACAGCACAGCAAGACATAASTACAAAGTTCATCACGAGTTTAATGAACATGGAAAACCAAGGAAAAATTGCTTCATTATAGTTCAAGTAATCCACATACTAAAATGCAGCCCTGATCATTGGAGAAATTCAAAATGAACTGAATTCATGTATTAATGCTGCAATGCATTAATTCAAATTATATGAACAGAGCATTTGCACAAATTTTCAGCCACTGGATGTTGCTCTGAGTTTTCTGCCTTCTGTCTCTGTGCAGAAGTTTTCTCACGCAGCTTCATGTAAACAATGTTTATTCTTAGAATATTTGCATTCTTCTCCTCTGAGAGAAGAAAYGATTGATGGTGATGTCCACYATCCAAGTTGAGAGGTGGCGACCTCTGTAGCCAATCTCTAGACCTTTGTACAAATGTATATATAACGGAGTCAGATGACTTAAAGAAGAGTTTTTTCCCCCTCATGATGCTTCTGTGCCTGCTCTCTTTCTGTCCCTGAAGTGAGACAYGCCCAGCCTCAGCCCGCAACAAGTGGTGACCCCGAATGTGTGAGGACTGCAGCCTAAGTCACAACTGGACTTTTAACTCATCCCATTGCAGAGCGTGAGGAAAATCCCATTTTCACTTAAATATACAAGCACTTTTCAAAATTACCTTCAAATAAAGCACATGTACTAGATGACTGTCCTGCCAAGTCGTTAAAAAATTTCATGTTCTTTCCAAAGATACCATAATGTTTGATTTTCATCCTTCAATTCCTTATTGTATGCAACAATACTCTTCTGCGAGCCGATCTGCTGAGAGGCTACATCAGGATTTTTCCCAGCCACCCTTCACTAAAATCCTAGAAACATAATTTCTGGGGTTTTTCARTACTTATTACAGGACTAACCAAACATTAAAAAAAGGAGGTATCTTGCCATGACCACAGCCACTGTATCCTAGCCCTGTTCAGTGCTTTTACAACAAAAAGCCAATAGTTCCACACAATCTTAATTTTATCTCAGTTGAGAATTAGTCCTGTAATCTTCAGCAGGCCTGCTACGGAGATCAGGAATGGATGTGGATCAAGAAGTTTCAATCTTCATTTCTTTTAACTATCATGCAGTACAGTGGTAAATTGATTGTGTGGGGCTTGAATGATGTAGATTTTTTTTATTGAGGCAAATACCAGTCTGGATTTAATCCTCTTTATTTATCTTCTCTGTTCTGTTAGTATACTGTAACTATCATGCYGCACTAGACTCTTATTGTCACAACGTCAAAGCTCTTTGCTTTGGTTCTAACACACTTTCATTGAATTCTCAGACATGCACACAAAACCAGGAAGTACTTTTCAGTAAAAGAGAGTTGGCAAGGGACATTTCACAAGGGCTGGTAGTGACAGGGCAAGGGGAAAGGGCATTAAACTGAAGGAGGGACAATCTAGATTAGCTATTAACAAGAAATTCTTCCCTGTGAGGGTGGCAAGCCGCTGACACAGGGTGCCCAGAGAAGCTGTGGCTGCACCATCCCTGGAAGTGTCCAAGATCAGGCTGGACAGGGCTTGGAGCAACCTGGTCTGGTGGAAGGTGTCCCTGCCCATGGCAGCAGGAGTGGAACTGAATGATCTTTAAAGTCCCTTCCAATCCAACCCATTTTATGAATAAAGACAGGCACTACTTTGGAGGCTCAAGATAGGTGCTTGCCTTCAAAACCAAACCAGCATTGTAAACATCACACAAAAACCAAATGTGGCTAAACACTGGCTAAAATACCAAGAAGTCATCTCTAGGAAAACCAAAGGTTTGTCTAAAGGAAACAAAATGGATCATAAATACTGGCAGACTAGATGTCAGAACGTGGGCAAAGATAAAGAACACAGAGTGGTTTAAGATCAGCTTGTAAGACTCATAAAACCTAGTAATATATCCTTCTTCAAAAGGCACAGAATACCTGTCTAGGAATCTGCAGAAACAGTTCAAGGTATAAAAGGAGTRCTCAGAGAACACTATGTTATTGCATTAAAAAGCAGGTTTTGGTTAATTGTGAACTAATTTTTACAATAAGACAGCTTAAAGGTATTTCCTTACAGATTTTCCTTACAGTATGAAGCACATGATAGCATTTTTCCATCACCTTCCAATCAAAGGGCTCCAGGAAAACACTGTAATAATAGATGAGAACTTTTACTCTGAACACTGAAAAATAACAAGCCACTGGCACAGGTGGTACCACAGGTGGTACATGTGTGACCTTCTAGGCAAATCCATGGGGAAAGAAGTACACTGTCAACTATGCTGGGAAACCTCTGGCTTAAAAGTGCCCAAAYACAAGAAGTCTGGGTTACACGTAAGGTTGAAAACCAGTTCCAGGATAGAGAGACAAGAACACACCGACAGATCTGACTGACACCTGCAGATGGAGGACTGCCAGAAACTATTGCAATAACGCTTAGAGCATTAGGTAATCTGTGAATTCATAGATAGGTGTGATATACTGGGAAAGGGTCAGCATGGATTGTGTACAAGTTGTCACATGGCACCAGTCAATGGGAATTCTCTAGCAGTCATATAGTTAAGGACTACTCAGTTGATGTAACATTTCAAAGAAGCTACAAGAAAGTAAACTGGCATAATTGAAAGGAAGAAGGAAGCATTTATATGACTAAATAACTAGTTTTCCTTTATAAGTAGCTGTAAGTAAAAAACCCAGAGTAAATAAGTAAAAAGGATCTTCAGTTTCCTTTTTTCTTTCTTGTGCAGCTTAACAATTTACAAGTGATTCTACACAGAATTCTTATCATTCCAATTCCATTGTTGCAGCTACGTGGATTTTCTTTGCTAAAACCTCAGATTCCTTCAGAGTGAACTTCCTTTACCTTCTTTCAACTATGCCMTTCCTTTATGATATGCAAAGATTTAATCCTCAAACCTATATGCCTAATGCTCAGATAGGTTTCTGAGCAACTGCACCAAAGCAGATGTTTGCAAAAGAACTTGTTTTGTTTATGGGGAAAGATCTACCTTTGCCCACAGTTCTGAACAAAGCTGTCCACATTCCTATGCTATTTCTCCAGAACACAACTTAAACAGAATCTGCTACAGAAGATGCAGCTCTGCTCTARGCTTCCTCAGTAGCCTGTTTGCCTGGGTAGACACCAAAACATCCCTCCRCAAGTCAGCAGAATTCACCCATTTTTTCCTCGCAAGATAATGAACTGGTCACAGGACAGAGGTTTTCAGCAAACAGTGTCACCATAGTGAAACACAAGATAAYGGGGAGAAGGAAACCAATTTAATTCCTCTTTCAAGTGTTTGTGATGGCATGGCTGCATAAATTAGTAACGGTGTTAATCAAAGCATGTTTCTTTTCCTCTTTGTCATACAGAAAGTGGATAACCCTAGGTATGATGTTTGGTTTCATTTCCATGCAGTATCTGCCTAAATGAATATGATGACATGGTTTCAACAATTCTGCAGCAAAGGCAGCTTTATACTACTCCCCTCTGGTACAATGTGTACTTAACACATGAATAGGTTTTGCAATATAAAAATACACATTATCATTGTGAACTTTGGTGTAAATTCTATATACTAGAGAATGTATGCAGGTTTGCTTTTCTTTTTATACAAAAAGGTAGTAAATTATTCTGGTGGTTCACGGCCATTTTAAAATGTTTTACCTSTAATACACCATGTGCCATTATGAATCATCACAGGAAGAATGTTTTGATGCTGTATGTCACAATTTACAGGCTCTCCTGATAAGGCAGATAATACACTAATGTAATGCATTCCATGGATTTAGCAGGGAAATAAATCACTTTTGTTATCTTTGGATGATTATACACAGACATATGCTATGCTCAATTCACCCCCACTGATATCAGAATTTATAACAGCAGATACCCAACAATGTTATGGTGTCAGGGAAGGATGAGGCCCGTGTCTAGAAAATACATAACCAGCATATTTAGCTGCCTTGCATCTTTCCATGACCTATGAATGATGAGAGTCTTGATTCCCATGATGTAGCAACAGTATGATTGTTAGGGCTCAACATGCACATGACACCAAACCGACGCGTGTATTCCATGCTATAGTCACTCCAGGAGAGAACCAAGCAAATGCAGCATTACAWCACTGTAACCTGAACCACAAGAAATCATAAACTCTATTATCAACCTGCCTCTCTAATACTTCCTGTAAGATCTATTCTGAAGAGATCAAATAAACTTCAGGTACAAGGGGGGGCGGGGCAGCAGAAGATGGAATTTTAGATTTTTCTCTGTTGCCTTCCCAGCTAAAAAGAAAAGAGACTCTCCAATTTTACTGCATTTCATTTCCCTATTGCAAATCTCTTACAATACGGTAAATATTAAAATAAATAATGTTCCAGATAATTGTAATTGACATTACTCTGCAGTCAAAAGTGAGTCTATAGCTCCTTCAGAACACAAAAGTTCTCTGTAAAGGATTTGAACATTCCAATTTAATTTGGTCTGATTAACAGCACGGTGTGACTCAGTCCCATGATATTCAGGATATCAATATATCTGCATTCCAGTCCTTGGAGTATTATTCCTTTGCTGCATCTTCATGCCCAACCGCAGAGACTTCTCTGGGAAACCATTCTGCTTGTGTCACCCAGGGATGGCTGTCCCACAGCTGCTCTGGATTTGCAGTGGGCTCAGAACACTGATGGCTTAAAAGCATTGAGGAAGATGTGTCTCACTTGTAAAACAGAAGTTTCCAACTGTTGTGCCAGTGCCACTGGTGTGACAGGGCAAAATCAGATGCACATTGAACATGGGAGGGACAGGGGATGAGGATCATTAGGCTGCATCTGCCACTGTGTCTCAGCACTACCACACGTTGCCAAAGGCAGCTTTCCTCCAGCTGCCTAACACAGTATATGGGATGCAGATGTTAGTCCTGCAAAACAGGTCCCACAGCAGACGAAAGCTGAAACACAGCTTGGAGCTGGGAACGTGCCGCAGGAGTCCAACGTGCCCCATCATGCCACGGACACACGCAGTGTCCCTTCCTGAGTGTCATGGCAGCCTCTGTCCTCAACTCTCCCAAAGCTGTCAGACTCATTTTTGGAATTATATGAACATTATCAGAAGCATAACCCTGCAGAAGTTACATTTTGGTTCACAGTACATTTGATCATTCTGTTTACAAGTCCCTTTGTGTGGCATGGCCAGCTAAAGCACAAATACTGACACATTTTGACAGCATGAGGCATTAAAAACAGATTCTACTTTTTGACCATTACCTTTAATCTTTCAAATTTGCGTTTTTAAGCAGCAATAACATGACAGGCTTCTAAATACTCATCTAGTATATTGTTCTCACTATGTAATGCAGTTATAAGTATAAACCAAAAATGGTTATTATAAATTAGTCGTGGAGCAATTCACATGCTGGACTGATTTCCTACCCAGAGTACATGGCTCTTTGAGAAGATAATTCTAATTTAAGTCTTGACAAGACTGCAATGTCTGTGGGAACTGTAATGAAAAGCAGTTCCTGTGCTGTGCTCCCTTGTGCACAAAACCAACAAGAGAGCAGCACAGCTGCTGTTGATAACTAAGGAGAATTTTGACTCCAAAGCTAAATGGGAAAGCATTTGTGACTACTTTGGGTTTTAGACACCTACAGGGGAAAAACAAAATAAAAGCAAAATGCAACAGGGAGATGATCCCATGATTCACCTAAAACAATGCTAGGATTATGCTTTTGTTTTTCTATTCCAGTAAAACTAGTTCCATACCATTCTTCCTCTTCCCTTTCAGCTGAACAGAGTTCCTACTCTAGAAACACACAAAGACCACCTGAACGACCCTACAGCAGCACATACCTGTACTAAATCAACACCCAGACAATTGTCTTCCTCAGATTAAGTAATTCAGAGTAATTCAGAGCCCTGGTATCTAGGYTGTACTGAGAGTTTGTGTTCAGCATCTCCACTGTCCTAACATTGCCAGTTTCTTAGGGTGTCTTTCATTTTTGGGGAAAGAAATCTCTACTCTTTTTAATGAGCTACATATCCAACCACGACAATCACTGCTTTGTGCACACTTCCAAAGCAAATTATTTCTAGGATCAACATGTCATCTTAGATCTACCTAGCAGAGGGAGAAACATACTCTTGCTCATTTTATATACTGATTAGGTTGTATCTCAGATAATTTTATCACTAATGATTCACTTCTAGTCAGAATGGCAGAAATTTCTACAGGAATTCAGATCAGTGTTAACAGAAGGAACCTGGTTTGAAATTTTTCATGCTTTAGGCCTCATTTATTTATTTAGGCCCATTGATTTAAACCTTGATGGGTCTCACAGAAATACTGAGAAGGGACAGACAGAAATAACTAACTCAGCTTCAAAGAACTACYTCCAGCTAATCTGTGCCTCTTTCTCATCAGAATACTCATCAGAATCTGCAAATGGAAGTTCATCTGTGAATTAAATTTGTTCCATGGTAACAGGTATCTGCAAACAAACTGAGTTTTGTGTTAGTATTGTCTCTACTATAGTCTCAGAAAATAAACTGTTCAGTGGAGTCATGGAGTCAGTTCCTCTTTCAAAGGATGCATTTATGCCTAAAACCTACATCAATCAAAACTGGCCAGCCTGCCAGTCTGAGCTATTCTCTGCACTCAGCCACAGCTTTATCTTGCACATTACAATCCTCTCAAAGGCTATTTTTTTTTTCTGTAGTCTTTACACATCTCCAGTCTGTAGTTAGAACTCCTTCCAATCCTTTACTGATAGCAAGCCAATTTAGAGGCGTTCTTTTTCCCCTGCATCCTCATGTTGTTAGCCACAGAACAAAAATGATCAATAGTGAAATATTCCCTTATCTCCAAAATGGGGCAGTTCACTGATATAATTTCTAAGACACACTCAAAAATTTATGTGAACTTTCCAGAAGCAAAGCAGGACAACAACTCCTGTTTTAACAGCTGCCTACTTTGTGGCAGTGAGAACACCAAGCGAGCCCACACTGTACTGTTGGCATCCCCAGCCTACCAAAGTCAGAACAAACACAGCATTATATTTCCAGAATATGTTCCCAGAATTACTGACTAAAACAAGAAACAAGTTTAGGAGGGAGGCAATTTATTATATCACACAGTACACTGGAGCTGGAAAAAAGAGGTTAAGACTTCCCATACAGCCAGCCAGGTACTGCAACAGGTTACTCAGAAAGGTTCTGCAGTCTCCATATCACTTTCAGCAAGAGGTTGGACTAGAGCCCTCTGGCAACCCTTTCCAAAACGAGTTATCTGACCTTATGATGCAACAAAACTATTTCCTTCTTTTTTATTTTGTGAAAAGTTTGCTCTTTATTCTTTATAGGTACAACAAAACTTCACTCAGCAGCAGTCATTGAGGCTTTGATTCTGTTGCCATAAATAAAACAAGCATTCAGAGAAAAACAAATGAAATCACAGAAGGTTGGAACACAGCTTATGGGGACAAATATGTCACCTATAATAAGCAGGAAGAAACCAAGAAACACTTTGCCCTAGCAACGTATTCAGAGAAATATATTTGAAATCTAAATATCTATGCCCAGCTGTTACACAGCAGTTACAGACTGGCAGAAAGAGCAGCAGTCTTCATTTTTCACCAAAGCACTTTCTACATTGCCATTTGAGGGGGGGGAGGGACAACCTCAGACAAATCTGACGAAAATATATGTGCAGGCTTCATACTGAACTGCGGGGGGGGGGGGTTTGGTGGGTTTTTTTAGTTTTTTTGGTTGGTTTGTTTGGTTTTTTTTTTCCCTACAAACAACAGTAGAAGTGAGAAAGAGAGCAAGAGAATAGTTGCTTTTTTATTATTTGGACAGAAGCAGTTAAGAGAGGGAAGAAAGGAAGATAGGTCTTTACTCAATGTTTCCTCTCTCTCAATTGCAAGTAGAATTAATGAAGGACAATCCTCCAGGCAGAATTATATTTTCCCTYCTCAATACCACAGTCCCTCTCCAGACTGGTATGATGCTCTTGCCATTTCTAGGGCATGTTGTACAAGAAACTACTGCTTACTCAGAATAAAAGGCTCTCCACGTTCCCTGAAAGGACATGGACAAAACTCAAACTACAGGACAAGCTACGCTGAAGAAGTACTCTGAGTACATTTTCAGCAAAGCCAGGAATGGGGCTGTGACAAGCAGTCAACAACATAACATCCTCCTTCAGATGCCCAGAGTAAAATGAGTAAGTAGTCTTACTTCAGAAGCATCCCTATGCTACTGCAAAGATAGATGGTTCTACTGCCTCCAGAGGGAAGGCAGCAAGAAAGAATCTGCATTTCAGGCAAACACAGGTGATACATCCTTGACATACAAAGTCCTAAATCAGGAGTTTACCTACTTGCTTTTGGCACAGGAGGACATACAGGATTCACCTATGGTGGTTAGCCAAGAGTTAAACCCAGAGTAGGAATGTTGTCTTGTTCCCTGATACTTACCCTTCAGTTCTATGATTAGGGTGAGGTATTCCACTCATCCAGATTTCTAGATGGGGAAGAAACAGAAAAGAACTATTCTCATCTCAGAATTGGATTGGTCAAGCAGAGTTTTATGGCTAACTCACAGATTCTGGACAAGAATTGTCTGAGGCTGTGACACCTCAAAAGAAATGTTCTCTATATAGCAGTTAGTGGAGACCCACTAACCTCTGTTTTCACTCATATCACCACCTAAAGTGACCTAGCATGCCCTCAGATCCTCTGGAAAAAGACCGCTTGCCTCAGGCAAAATCCCATTTACTGTTTCTCCTGCTTTGGCTGTATTCAACCCTACAAGCTACACTAGCACCAAGGTCTGCAAGGTCAAGAAAAAAAATACCCAGCTCTGCTGTTATTCTAGAAACACACATTTCAAAAGTTGTTTCTTATGTCTCTTTGAAAGAGTGTACTTTGCTCCAGGTCTGTAAGCAGTCACAGTCTCAGGCAGATACTGAAGAAGACAGACATGAAGGATGTCATCAGGAAACTCATCACCAAACCAAAAGGCTGGTCAGGGCAATGAACATGGCTTAAAACACCTTTCAGGTGACACGGTATTTTTTCAGTAAGCTCATTGAAACTGATACAGGTTCACCATTTAGAATTTTGATATAGGATTCAGGTTTAATGTATGCCAGATAATTTTTGAAAAAGATATTAACTGAAAAAAACAATRGCAAATTATGTGGCTGGTTTTGTAAACTAATTCTAGTAGCAACARCACCAAAAATATTTTGCTGCAGCGGATTTTAAAACAGCTATAATAAACACAGGGRAAGTGTCTTACCTAAAGCATCACCTTTCACTAGCCCAACCAGTACTGGAAAAAAGGAGCAGTTTCCAAGGTATATGAGTTGAGCAGCACTGATCAAAGTTCAATTATCAATTGAGTAAACCATTATTTTAAAGAAAGGAGAATTTAAACCAAAACAAAACCAAAAATCCTGGCACAAATATAACTTAAGACCACTGASAACTTAAATACCACCTTCCTGCAGGAGTATTTATTGAAGAGAAAAACAACACAGAGAAATGTAAGGAAATCCAGATTCAAGCACACACCAGGTTATCTTGCTTTTCAGCACAGGACAGATAAAGGCTAATGTGCTCTCAATAGAGTGCACATCACATTTTCCTTTTGGAGGGAACAGTATTTTCCAAACCCTTCCAAAATTCTACATAAACAGTTCATTCTTGTACAACCTTTGTAGCTATGGGTAAACAGAAAACTCATTCTAATTTGGGAAAAAACATAATTTACATTTTTGTCCACTGCAAACAGGTCAATGCACCCACTTTTTTAGTTTGCCATTAAAACATTACTGGTATTTTAGCTCTGCTTGAAAGCCTGTGCTTTCCTCCTTATCATCTACATAAAATGCATTTAACATGTTTTTGCAAATGAGTGAGTTTGATACCAACAGAAACTTAGTGCTGTAGGCTAAAATAGTCCCTGATTTATTAAAGAGAATATATTTTTACAAAACAGAAAGTAAAGTATATGTAGATTTTTAGGTGCATTATATAAGAATTAGTACAACTGYTTACAAACTCTTGGCTGCATTAGGGAAATACCAATACTTTTCTATAATTTTAATGATGTCACAGGCTCAGCTGAAGCTAATGGAGTTGCACTGTGGATTAATTAAGACCAGTTAGGATGGTAAATTAATTGAAGATTTGTCACTCTTGCAGAACAACAACAACAACAAACGACACAACCAAACCTCTGTGGAAATTTCAACTGCTGCTTCTCCACCTCTCTGCTCAAACTGAAGACCTTTAGCAGTGCTGGTTGAAAAAAACGTGCATGTGCCTGAGCTACTGCTGAAGGGCCTGAGAGTTGACAGGATCCCGAGGGAATTCAGGCTGGGATGCAACTCCTACCTCCAGTCACTGCAGGGTGGGTAGCAGTCCTGTGCACAAGGGTACAGCAGGACAGCAGTTATCTGAGGTAGCAGTTTAAGCCATACCCACTGAATCCATCAGGGCTGCCTGTGGACAATCCAGAAGGGTCACGAAGCAACACAGGTGGATCCTGCCCCCCGTTCCCTGTGACGCAACCGAGTGCTGCTGTGTAACATCACCCATCCCTCTCCGATCCCTCGACATCAGCTTTACCCAGCTGAGCTAACTCATCGACATCAAAAAGACATCAAAGAGACACTGTAAATGCTGATGGACTTGCACCCCTTTACCTGTAACAGCATTTGGGATTTTATGTAATTGGTTAGAGGTACTGCCCTAGTGCCTGGACCCTAGAGCATTGCAGGGTGTATCCCCTACAGCCTTTGTTTTTCCCTGCACTTCATGTTTCTGATCAGGTGTGCAACACAACTGCCCCAACCCTGCCCTGCCTGCTCTACTTCAGGCACCCTTCAAACACCAGCATGAAGCATGGCTACCTCTGCACAAGCACAAACCAACCCACCCACCCATCCACCGTGGGGGTTGAATCTGGTCTTAATTCATACAAGTTTCGGCTGATCTATATCTTCATGTCTTTTAGCAAGAGAAAATTAAAGCTGTTCACAGAGACAAAGAAACCACAAAGCTTGATTTATTCAAGAGAATATATTTACAAAAGAGAAAGTAAGGTATATGTTGATTTTTAGCTTCATTATATGAGAATTAGTATGACTCGGTTTACAAACTCTTGGCAGATCAGAATGTCAAAACAGGCAGATTTTTAAAATACTAATTTTGAAAAGCTGCATCACACACACTCTTCACAACAACTGCTTTTAATTGAACCATTTCAAGTGAATTTTCACTGAATTCTAACTTCCATTACCAAATGTTTATGACCCAGGATATTCTATGATTGGGTAAGAGTTTTCTGGTTTTCTTTCTTTTCCTCCTGATGGACACTGCCATGAGAACTACAGTGAACTGCATTCCTCCTACTCTGGTAATAAGTTATACATTCAACTTTAAATTACAGAAGGCAAGGCTTTTTTGGTGTTGTTATTTTAGTAACACAAATCAGGCTGGCTGGAGATGTTATTTCTACCCTGGAGAATCTTGCGCAATGTTTTAAATTGTAAAGGGAAAGAAGTGATTCCAGCTTTTATGACAACACAATTCTCAGTGACTTCTCCCGGTATTATTTTTCTGGGAATTGCTGCACACTGCAGACTAACATAAACTTCTATGAGCACCTTGAGAGAAATACGCATTTAAAAGTTTATTTAGGCAAGGAAAATGATTACACTGAGAAGACTACATCTGCACATGCTAAGCAGAATAGAGGCTCATCTCCACTCTCCCTACATTTTCCTCATATGTAAGTGGACAATTTAGTTTAAAATTCCTGCTTCCACTCGGATGCAAAGTCCTAATCTTCACATTCCTGTCAAGCCAAACAGATTCTTTTGTGAGAATAACTTTAAACATTTCTTCCTAGGCAAYAACCAGTGACAATCTAAGTGATGTAAGTGTAACTGGATTGTATAAAAGAGCTTCCAAAAGTAATTTAAGAATATTGATACCGAAAAATTAATTTCTCAAGCCAAAAGGAAGTAAGCATCATGAGGAGTTCTGTGGTTTTATTCAGCATTAGCTCAGTTTAGATCCTGGGATAGATGGCACAAACTGAAAACAAGCAACTACAATTCAGGTTGGTAAGCCKGAAGGAACAGCGCTGACACCTTACAGAATTCCTGTGTCCTATGGACAGTTTTTTCATTCTAAATAGCTTCAGTACCACCACTCTGTCTACCTTCCACATGACATGAAAAAATAGCTCTCTGCTAAGCAACTGCTTGCAGACAATGCCAATTATAGTGATTTCCAAACCCACGTGGACATCAAATTGTCCCACCCCCTGCACTCCAATGCAGTAAGCAGTTTTGAAAGGAAAACCACCAAGTTACAATTCTACTAATAAGCTTTAAAAACAGATCTGTAAACACTAGTAAAGATGGGTGAGAAGAACAATTTGGAAACAGCACTCCATAGTAACAGGTGGCTGAACACAGAAATATATTTTTTAGATTTTTAACAGGTTCTAGTTCTTTCTTCACACAATACATCCATCTTTTTAAAGTACCAAGATTAATTCAAATAAACACCCTTAAACAAATAAGTCAGTAGCATTTAATAAGGACATAAAGTGCCCTTTTTCTACCTGTTTCACTTCTCTGGCTATATTTCCCCAACACTGAAAATAACATTAACTGTATGGACAGACAGCTAAGATAAAGTTATCTTCTGGCACAGCTGGCAAGAAGCATGGCACAAAGAGAATGTACTTAGACTTCATTCTGCAATAGGAATTGGTATTTTGGTATTAAGTATATATGAAAAAGTTACACCAAAAATTTTTCTTCACTCAGGAGAAATATCAGCCTAATAGTYCTATAGAAATGGCAGGAAACTGCTGCAAAAGAAACTTGTTTCTGTAGGGAATATGGAAAGAATTGGATTAGTGTACTGTAGACGCTTGACTTTATCCTTGTATCTGACTTGAATGCTATATATTTAAGGGTAAGATTTGTAGATAAAAGTAGTCAGCCTTCTCCCCAGTGTGTTCCCAACTTCACGAAAACATACACAACTACTCCAGTAAGAGCTAAGCTAACTGCTTTGASTGAAAATGAGGATTTTATCTTTCTCTCAAACTTACAGAGATTTCTCAGAAAAACATGAACTGGATTTCCAGTTTGCTGGTTTTGTTACCCAGTCCAGTTCTTGGAAAAGTGTGTTTTCATGCACAGTGTTCTCTATCCTAAAACGATGACTAATTAGTCTGTCTTTTCCCTTGAGTGTACCTCAGAATAAGCAGTTCTAAAGAGCTGATGCGTATAAACACTTGCACAAACAAAAGCTACAATAGAAAAACAGTAGGAATTAAAGAGTTTGGGTCACAACATAGTTGGTGTGCTTTGTTACCCTCCTAAAAGGAGGGGAGAAAAGATCTACACCCTAACTTGCTTACAATTTATGTACCAAGAGCCAAAGTTAAAAGGTAGCTTTCCACACAGGAGACAGAGATATTCTCAGGAGTTATATCTGCTTAGTTTTGTTGGGTTTTGTTTGATACAGATTTTAATAAGCTTTTGTTAATTGCTTCTGAAGGGCTCCTGCTGGAACCAATCCCTATTTTCTAAGAATGTAACACGCACAAGATTTTTAGTTGTTTTTCTGAATTAAACTCTAAATTTGTAAATATGAAACAGTTTATTCCCAAYAAGTGTTTAACAGCTGAACTCTTCTGAGACACTGGAATGTAGAGAATACTGASAGAAATTAGCATGGGAGAGTTGTGCTGTGCAAAGGATTCAATAGGAGAGGAGCACAAGGAGCTCAAMGTTTTAATAAGACAACAGAGGTGACATGCAAAAAGAAGGTATGACAAAACTCTACATGGCAGAAAGAGAAAGGTGCAAATCTCCAAAGTCTGCAAGGAGCTCGGAAAAAGCAACCTCTTAGCACCCTGCACTTCAATTCCCTAATTTATTCTAGTCTAACACAACTGCAACTTCAGTCTTCTTGAAGCAGTCAACAAGTCTGTTGCTCAGAACGAACATCAAACTGATCATTAGAACTAAATGGTGCTTTGCCAGGCTGCCAGAATGACTCTTTAAAAGAAATACATTATTACAATTTTAGGAAGTACATTAATGCCACAAGTACAACTAGCCTTCGTTTTCCTATGTCAGTGTCAGGCATGCATATGTACYACTGCCAGGATGAAGGGCAAACTACTGCTGCAGCTGTTCTGTCTCTCAGCTTCCAAATGGTGCTAGCTCTTCCCTGCTTTGCAGTTATATGCAGAAAACTCAACTAGGATCAGGGCTCCTGTGGCAAGACACAATCCTTGCCTGAGAGGGATCACGGGTAAATAGCCAAGACTAGCAAATGGTAGGAGAAATAATGGAGAAAGCTGGACATAGAGTTACTTGCCCAGGGCCACAGAGCGGGACAGGAGCACAGTCCCTATCTAGACTTCCCTTCCTAATAAGGTCACATTTTCACACACCTTTGGCTGACCTTTGCTGCTTCTCCTCAGTTCTGAATTATTCATTCTCCAGCTCTTAGGGCAAGATTTCTGTTCACATATGATAATGTTAACCAGCCAGGAAGTCTTATGCTGCCATTAAAAGCACTGGAAAGATCAAAACTTTTTAGCCAAGAATTTTGCTGCTGGTTTCTTTATCCATATACATTTAGAATTGATTCTTCTTTACCAGTACTGGTGTAATTAATTCTGTCTCTATCTGCCCATGGCAAGGACTTAATTTCTGTAATTCACAGCTCATGACATGAAGAAATTCTGCATTCAGATTAGCTGCAGAATTTCCTCTGCCCTAAAAGTATTTTGATTTTGTAGCGCTTACTGCAAATATGGCAACAAAACTTAGTAGCGTAAAGGCAAACTGTGAGTGTAGTGGYRTGTTTTTTGGTTTTATCAGTTTTCTGTATGTATTTATTCYTTGTTTTATATAAGTCMTAATGGTTTGTCCCATGTACCCCATGTTTTAACCCTTTAAGGTTTACCCCAGTTATTATCAATCAATCATAATTATGGGTCCAGTCCATCACCTAGAAGCCTTGCCCTGATGTCTRGAAAGTTCTAGTGAGGGCGTCAAGTGATTGGGCAGGATCCCAGTTGTCCCCTCCCTTGCATTATTGATTTGTTATAATATTTGTCATTTATGTACAGAATCACACCCTTCACACCCTGGATTGGTTTCAAGCTGTACCCTACCCCCTACTCCTCCCCTGTTTACAAGGTGTTGTACAGAGAGGAACCCCGCTCTCGTGGGCGACTTTCTGGTGGACACATGGTCCCGCGTGGACCTCAATAAACTCCAGCAGAAGTTCCCCATAAGAGTCCTTCCTTTATTCCTCGCCATTGCTCACGCTGCCACTGTGGCAAGGACCCACAGGATCTGGGAAGTGTCTCAGAATAAATACCGAACTGTACCTTCACTGCAGCCGGTGTCAGGGCTGGCCAGGCAACGGCGGGACAGGGGGCCCAAGACACACCAGACCACTGCATGTGAGTTCTGCTACTAATACAAATTCATCACTTTTACATGCAAGACTGGATCACTCATCCAAATTACTTGGAGCCAGAAAGAAATTCTAACCAATAACTTGTTCTAGATAAACAAAATGGTTGTCTTGACATTACCCAGGGAAATCTACTGCATTGAATAAAATTGACAGACATGATTTCTAAAGGGAGTGCTAAATACAGCTCCTGTGGACCTTAACTGTGGTAATAAACTGACATTTTTTAAACTGCAAGTGTCCATTGTTGAATTATCCTAAATTGGTTTGTGTAAGAGAGTGTCTTTTGGCTAGTTTCTATTAATTACAGCATAGCAACCGAAGCAGTTGTAAGTGAAGTGCCTTAAGCCTTTAAACAGAATGCTGGTCACATCAGCTTCTGTTGTTCTCCTTGAACACTACACCAAGATTTTKTACCTTCCTGGTTACATTTTCTTTGAAGGATACAATACAAACTACTGAGTAATTCTAAATCACCCAGAAAAAAAAAAAAAAAAGGCCATGCAATGATTACTAGGGAAACTGGAAGTGTGCACTAGACAGTGAGGATGAGTAATAGCAACAGTAGACAGCAATAGACTTCTTTCTGTTGTCCAAACTGATGGTGCCCATCTCCCACAGTGGGCCCTCTTAACTAGCCATCCGCTTCCAGTAAAAACTGCAGGATAATGGGAGTATTTTTTCTAAATATCATGAAGTATTGTTTGAACAGAGGACAGTGTGAGTAAAAAACATCTAGAACTATTGTCTAACACTTACATAAAGTACATCACCTAACTTTAGATCCTGAAATACACCATATCAAGTATTTAACAGTATACTTTATATAATAGAAATTCAATGAAGCATAACGAGGTTGCTATAGCAACTGGATGAAATACCTCCACGTGAACTATATGAGAATGAGAAAAATGCATGAGACGTCCTGGTAAGAAATCTGGATGCTGATGCCTGATTACAATGCACCAGCTTAAAGACTGCTTCAGACAATGSATGATGAAAGAGGAGGTGAACTCCAAACAATGGGCTGGCTGTCCCATTGTCAGGATAGCAAGTGGGATAGCACAGCCCTCTTAAGCTGTGGTTGAGCATTGTGACAAAAGCTGGATGATAAATTCTTTGGTTCCAAAAAATGGGCACGTTTCCCTGACTGAAGTATAATTCCTGTCCCCAAACAATTTTATTTACAACAAATCCCATGTCAAGAAGTGAAGAGAAACACAGAAACAACGAAGCCACAAACCCAAAGAAATAGCAATCTTCTTCTGGACATGCTTTAGAGTCCACACACCATTCTGTGGTTCTRTTTAAGCTGGATGTTTGGCCTCTCATTCCAAAGCATGTCCTGCCCACAATCCAGGCCCACATACTGTTTCCCTTGAACAGAAAAGGAATGGAAAAGGGTTTTGAAGGCAAAAAACTCTCACTACTTACTCATGTTTGAATAAAGTGAATTTTCAAATAAGATGAAGAAATAGAATAGAATTTATGTTTTAGAACCGTTTCTAAAAAAGCTCCTGTAATTTTTTCTAAAGAGAATTTCAGAAGCAGTAGTGGCTGCTTCACTTTCAATCAAATAAATGCCTGAGATCTCAGAATTAGAGGCACTGAAGAGAGGGCGCTCCTACGAGGGGAGAGAGGATGTGTGGTTAACTTAGTCACTGTTCACACATACTGGACATAGAACTTAAAAGGACAGAAAAAAATATCCATGCAGCCTTAATTATGTATCCTTAATTTAGAAGTCTCACATTTTCTACCATTTTCATTTAATTCAAAACATAAATGATATATTTTTGCAGTAGTTTTCCCTGCTGTGATGTCTTTTGAAATCCCATAGTAGTGCAAGAATATAGTAAATTAGTCTGTAGTCATTCAAAAGACAGGCTGAAAGATGGACTAGGAATAAAATCAAAACACAGAACCATATTGCTGTGGTAAGTATTTGAGCTAATACTACTATAATTGCACTGCTAATGCCAGCATCAGCTTATAGAATCTCAGATGCCCACTTTAACATTTTAACACAAGAAATATCAGAAATCAGATAATAAAGAACAGGTGTCAAATGTGACTTTAAACCTCTGGGATGATAAAAGTTGTGCAAAAAAATCTTCTCAGAGGGAGAAACCATGTGGTACACAGTGTAYAGCAACTTGTTCCTCACCATTTCCAGCACCGTGCTACTGCAGGATGCACTGGAGGATGTACAGTTTGCTGTGAGCTGATCCTTAGCCGTAAGCACAGTTTAACAAAGGCAACCTAAGCAAAACGGATCTCTAGATGAAGGGGGGGGAGGAGAGATCTCAATATCTCAATGTTCCCTTCCACTGTTAGACATTAGCCTAAGTGGCCACAGTTATAATCAACACGGCCGGGAAATTAACTTCTTGGAAACACACAGCAGTGAAGAGAAACAATCGTTAAACACAGGAAAGACTATTTGAGTATGAGCTGATACTAAAGTTCCTAC
This sequence comes from Mixornis gularis, assembly GCA_003546035.1. Taxonomy (NCBI): domain Eukaryota; kingdom Metazoa; phylum Chordata; class Aves; order Passeriformes; family Timaliidae; genus Mixornis; species Mixornis gularis. Next base: position 968,157 of record QVAJ01000239.1, read on the forward strand.
TGAAAGTTCTGCATTCACATCCTATTCTGGCAAAGTAYTATTCACATATTGGAAACAATAGGGACTCGCCTTCCTTTTCAGTTGACACAAAACCACAGTGGCATTGCATCTTTCGGTTYCTTGAAAATTTAAGGAGGAAACCAATGTGAAATGGTTCAAATGTGAAACTGACCCATGAGCCTCCAGAAGACAGTTTTTCCACAAAGCATTTTCAGGACCATGGAGGCTCTCTTTCCACTGACTTCATTTATGCCAACCAAGCAGATTCAAATTTTCCACTGGCTGAAGTGCCTTCAAAATCTGACTACTGCTTTACACAGTCCGTTACTTCTCACTATGGTTCTTTACCTAATTTTTGATCCAAGCAGCGCTTTACACTCAAAAATTCAGTACAGTTTTAACACACTTCTTAATATAAGAAGTTATGTCATATCAGAGTGTCTTGGGACAAACTAGGAGGAAATGTCCTGAATAGGGTGTCTCCTCTAAAAGAAAGGACCTCTTTGTTGAATACCACAGCCTGCAATCACAGCTTGGTTTTGAACACAGGCCACTGAAAGAATTCCACYGCCTTCCCACCCCACTGTGAGCTTAAAGGTACAAGACTCATGTCTGGGCATAAAARGGACAAGAGGGGATACAGTACCATAACATCACGCCAGGACACAGAGACATACATAAAACCATTTCTTACTAGTTTTAGAGTAGGATAAGCAAAAACTCACAAACAAATATTTTTGGGGTGGGAAGGGGGCTTCAGGGGCATTTTGGGACAGACACAACACAGATTTTGGATAACCAGAAGCTATGTGCAAATTTCTAGTTCAATTTATTCAGTGCTGTAAGTGAGGATAAATGTCTGGGAATGTAGTTTATCTGTTTCAAACCTGCTGTCACAGACCTTGGGGAAAAAAAGTGAACATCTCTCAGTTTAGAACTACCATAAGGAAACCACATATACATTTTTGTCCAAACAAACATTTCACATCTACATTACCTAAAAAGAAGGCAAGACAAGCCTCTTAACACAGTCATAAGTGTCTGAAGTTCCAACAGTGGCCCACAACTTCTGTGAACAATTTTCCACCCTGTGTAACAACACAAAAATTGTTACTGTTCACAAAAAGAAGTCCCATTCATGCCCTTTGCCAATCCCAATCTCACATGTAGTCTATTTCAAGTGTGGCAGTGCTAGYACCTTTAGCAGTAGGACATTTGATTCAGTGACAGAAGGAGCAAAAAAAGAAAAAAAAAAGGCAAAACAAAACCAACCAAAACAAACAAACAAACAAACAACAACAAAAAAACCCCCAACAAAATACCCATACCACAAATCTGAATCAGTTTGAAAACAAACTGGAAAAGGAATTATTTCCAGAAATCTCAACTTTATTACTTTTCCACTCTATAAAGTATTTTACATGAATAAACTGCAATCTAGTTACATATTCATAAACAAAGAATTAAAGTATGGTAACATAATTAATGCCAACCAGGATCTATTTATGGGAAAAGCATCTCAACTAACTTGATGAGATTAGAAGTTCATATTAAAAAGAAAATTGCTTGATGTACTTAGAATTTTATGTGGATAAATTAGACCTGGTACTTCTTGAAATGTTGACTGAGAACTTGAAATGAAAAAAAMACATATCACACGGTAATCAAATTAAAAACTGATTAAGTGACAAATCTCAGTTGAAAGTTATAGCAGAAAATCCTCATCAGGGGAGCAAGGCTTTTAATGGGTTCCTACAGGCTCTACAGGTTTTCAATAATTTACTTTTTACAATTAGCTACCCGATGGGAAAAAATAACAGTAAAATCTGGAGATGAGACAGAGGTAAAAGCAAGAAATGGGGTGTGCCATGAATGTACAAGGACAAATACCAGCCACAGCAGCTTGCACTTTAATACTTCTAACCATAAACACAAGCTAACATTTTGGCACGCTTAAGGCTGGGAGAAGGAATCTCTCTGAACTCTGTGTCACAGGATACTAGTAGGAGCTCCCAAGTGTTTCGGTCTTGCTTGTTCTTCTTACAGAGGAACTTCAGCTCTTTAACATTTTTGATTTCAAACAGCTGCTCTGTATGTGTATGTGCATGTGTGGACTCATCCCAATGCACATGCACATCTACAGAACAGCACCTTCTTCCTTGGGGTAACAAAGAAAGGTAACAAAAACACATGCTATTTACACAAGAGGATTAACATGCTGTCATGGAGATATGAGACTTTTTTTTGATGGATAGAAATTCCTCACTAAGGTGAGGGATGAAATTAAACATCCCTGTATCATTACACTCCAAACAACGTGCCAGAATCAGTGACAACCAGCAACTCCTCCTCTCCAACATGCTCCTGAGGACTGGGAAATTTATTTATTAAAAGATACAACAAAAACTCAGCTGAAGATAACTAAAACTTCCCATAAGTCAMAATTCTGTTATTTCTCAAGCTATTACTTTAATGCAATATTACTTTTCTCTTTTACTATCAAACTTTTTTTTAAAATCTCTAGTTGGAAGGCAGCCGTGCTCACCATTTTAAGCACCTCCAAAACAATGATTTGCAAAAACACAACCTATGTGCAACCTTGAGACCAAGGGCCAGCAGAGTAACTGCAGTGAATAAGAAGCCATTTGCACTCACACTGATTTCCCTCATCACGTTCAGAAATAATGCTGGCAAATTGTTCTTCACTTACTTTTTTTTTTTTATGCATCCAATCCTCATAAATTCCCATCATACCATGATAGATACAATAGAAAACACTTGCCAGGAAAGAAAGTAATAAATCTGCAGAACTATTTTTTAATTTTTTTCTTGTGATCATTGCAGTCTGGAATAAAAACTGCTCTGAAATGTAATGACTGTCCTTTATTCAAACAGGACACTTTCATAAATAATAAATCATATCATATTCACTGCCAAGGTTGCACAGAGAAGCTGTGGCTATCCCATCCCTGGAAATGTCTAAGGCCAGGTTGGGCAGGGCTTGGAGCAACCTGAGATAGCAGAAAGTGTCCCTGGGCATGGCAGGGGCTTGGAACTGGATGATCTTACAGGGCTGTTCCAACTCAAACCATTCTATGATTCTATCAGTTTCAGAGAATAACCCAGTATTTGCTTCAYAGATACAGTTTCAAGGAATCAGTTTGTTCAGCTACACAGGTTAAATAAATGAACATAAGGGGTACATCTCAAAAGTTAGTGACAGCTGAAAGTCACTTTTCAGAACAGAAATGTGGCACAATTTCATGTTGGCTATAATCCTGTGCCCTTGCTAACTGGTCTCAGAAAAGCAGACTCTCACTCTCATCCTCTGCCCTCAAGCACTTATTCACAATCCCCCGCCTTAGTGCACGTGTTTATCTGACAAAAAAGCAAACTCAAAAATCAGAACAATCCCCACCATCTTGCTATTCAAGRACACAATAAATTTGTATTTCTCAACTTATTAAGGGACCCAAAGACCCACATATATGCATAACTACCTTTCCAAACACAGGCCTTGTTTGTCAAAAATCTACAATGTTCAAATGAGTGATGGGATTCAAACTTGCTACTAAATGGCACATGTGCCTCAGATGTGACTATAGCTATTAGTGTTCACATCTAGTGTTTCAGCATCTCCTGTGGTAAATTATTTCCTGCAACTGAGAAGTAATTATCACAAAGTTATTGGGTTATCAGACTTCTAATGATGTTATAATTGCTTTCATTATGCAATTGATTTGTCACAAATGTTCATATTACAAATATTATTGACCTCCTGCCACTCCTATAACATAATTAAAGTTTTCGTGCTGCTGGAGACACGTCACAGAAGCCATAAGGTGCCTGCAGTCACTCTGCAGCTCAACAGCTGTATGAGAACCTGGCCAGATGTTATTTTGCCATCTATTCTCCAAATTCTTACTTTCTCCATACTTCACCTTGGTGTTTCAGCACCTTAACTTTGCTTCCTTATTTCACCACAATTCATTTACCCCCACTGCATCATTTTTCTCTCCATGGACAGAACTTATTTCTTGTTCTGCAGTTTTCATTTGGACAATCGCTACATTTGCACCAAAACCAAATTAGTTCCTGCTTCCCTTTGCCTAGTATTTTTATTTTTGATAAAGTAATACCCCAATTAATTCACTTCCTATATTTTTCCAGAGCGTTCAACTTCCACCTCTTTGCACAATTATTTTTCTTGTTAATTTCTTTCTGGAGATTTTGCTGTMTCTCTTTCAAAGTTAAGAACAGACCAAAGGAAGTGCAAATACACCAGTTTCATATTGACTTGTTTTAGCAGTCCCTTCAACCCATGCATTTTTAGATAGATCTGCTATGGAATTCTTACCTTCCACAAGTTGTTCTAAAGTAACAGGAGAACTCTGTGAGTAACCTTTCGAAAATGAGAGCCCTAAAATCTAATATTGCTGACACCTTTGTTCAAGATTCTACCTGCAAACAAACCTAAGCAAGACCCATCTATCCCTTGTTTTTCTTGCCTAGCAATATAAAATTCAGCTGACGGAGGCTCACCAGCCTGCCAGCACCAGGGAGCTCATATCCTTTGCATACTGACTTCTGCAAGTCTATGAGGTCATTAAACCATCCATCTGCTTACACATTTTTTCCTGCATCTCAGAGACATCCACACTTTAAAAGCCATAGGGGATTAAAAACATAAGGGGGAGGCAGGAAAAATCATGATTAGTATTATTCTGTCTTCTAAAATCAAGTCAACACGATTAGGAATTAGRAAACTACATAAACATAGGACTATAAAAAACCAGATGTTTGTAACAGTAGAAATTCTGCAGTGTGAGAGTTAAAGTGTATCCTTTAGGTAGTAAGAARGGAAGCTAATACCAAAAACTAAATACTGAAAAAAGTCTAAAATACATGAACCATTAAAAACTCTGGTGAAAAATCTTTGTCAGAAAAAGTTAAAAAGTTATACATATTTTAGGTGTTKTGGCATTGCTGGCATTTAAATTACTGCATTACTAAATGTAAAAGAAGAAAAAAAACCCACCAGAGTTATGTAACACATATATGAATCACCATTTTCTGCAGTGAGAAACAAATATCCAGTAACTCTTCTAAAATGTCTACATTCAGACAGAATTCTTGCCTATGTAGGAATCTGAAATTCCTTGCCAGAAGCATGCTGACTCCAGGAGTAGAATAACCACCTGATTTTCACTGAAGATACACCAGCGTAGATCAGGAGCAACTTCACTGAAGTCAAGGAATTGACAAGAAATCTGGCCCTTCATTCAGCAGCCACATATCCATTCTCTGATAGGCAGGAAGGACATTCAGCAGTAAACATGTAGATGAATTTTAAAAGGTAAATTTCAGAACCTGTTGCTCTCTAATGCCCTTCATATTATGTCCCCATTTAAACACTTGTGAGGTGTCGCCGACCAGCCCAGTCCCAGGCAGGGATGTTCTGGGTGCCGCGACCTTCCCGTGAGTYGCCCTGAGAAGGACGGCTTTATCCCAGGGGCACAGGCACTCCAGCCCAGTGACCAGCTCAGTTGTGAATGGTTGCCTCAGCCATCAGGCCTGTCAGCTCTTTTAGGCTCCCACTGCTACTGCAGTGTCTTCCAGTGAATCCCTTCCAGGCAGCGCAGGAAAGAAAACAAGAGGCAGAGTGGTCTCCAGAAGTCCTCCTTATTCCCTGGAACCGACGACTCCGAGGTGCCAAACAGCCGGGGTTATAAAGGATCAAAAGGGGACGGGGTTCAATACAACAACCAATATGGAAGAGGATTGAAAAACTCACCAAATGGGGAAAGGATCCRAAACTAACCAATCGTGGGGCGACTTGAACTAATCAAAGGAGAGAAYCAATMAACCAGTCACAGGTAGCTTATTAACATACTTCTAGAAAGCTCAGGTGGYTTCACAACTAAGCTGTTCACCATGAGGAAAGCTGCACCAAACCATATCAGGGACATGCTGCTCTCCATGGGAGTGCTGCCCTTTCTGTGTGGCCCACAGGGGCCTCCACAATGAAGTTCTCCACAAATTCTGAATATTACACTCTAAGAACCTATGGCCAGCTGTGTGATTGTTTGTGTCAGGAGAAGAGGTCTGTCAACAGGTGTGGATCAGCTGTCTCATTTAGCCCATGTACCTCTCATTTAGATYACAAAAATGGTAGAAAAACTAGTGAAACCCTTATGAAGCCTGAGTTACAATCTCTACCTTAAAACTGGCTTTATTAGTATGGACATTTGCATCTCCCAAAACAGCATTAATCTGCTTATAAGAACCACCAATGCCAGTATATATGTATTAGCCCTATGGACTTGGAAAGAACAGGAAGTATYTTACATCACACAAGGCTTTTGCAGAAAACCTTCCAAACAGACCTGACTGACAGGCAGCTTCAGCTACAGAATTCAGAACAAATACCACAGATTTGGAGTTAGGAGAGGCTGGCTAAAAAATACAAAACTMTCACACAAAAAATAAAGTTTAAGTCACATAAATATTTCAAACTGCTACTGTGCTACCAGTTGCTTAACAATGTTCTCTCCACTAACAAAAAGCTGTCTTTTGTTCCTAACAAGCTCTAGCACCAGAGACAGTAATCCTGGTACTCAGGCTTTAAAGACACTTTGGAGGACAGTGAATCTGATCCTGAAAAATCACTGCATATTGARTGTCTGCCTGCACTGCTCGTCTCTCTCCAACTGGCCCTGCAGTGCTGTCTCTTTCCATGCCCCCCATGCCACAGCTGTATTGACKACTTCGACCCAGTGACACAGCAGCAAACTGCTCACACTGTCCACTTGTGTCACCTTCCTGAAGCTTAAGGAGCCCCAGCAGTTCCCTGTGGGATCAGAGGGCCACACACAGGCAGAAGTGTGGAAGGAGTGAGATATCATCCCTTACTTGGCATAAGCTGTTCCACCAATTTACACCATCTCCTCCAGMTTCCACCGTAAGGAAGCATGACTGGAGACTCAATTAAAATTTCTATTTAAAGCCAAAAATGTTTTCTTGTTACAATGGTGTAGGAGAAAGACAATACTGCTAGTCTACCAATGCTTAASAGCTCTTTACAGGAATTTCACTCTTCTCAGAACACTCTCTTTTCAGAATAACTAATCTCTAGCATGCTGATGATGCTCCATGCAGAGAGGTGGAAGAGATCAGGCAGAGCCAAAGAAATCCATCAGGCATTTTTTTCCCAGTCTGGAAGCAGACTTTAAAAAAAAGAACTTACTTTTCAAATACTCCCTGCCATATTGTGTTCTGCCCATGAGTGCAGAAATAAATTTCAACCCCATTTCTGAGACATTAAATCTGTCCAGCATGCTCCATTTGGACTTCAGGGAATACAGAGCTAAAATAAGATGCACAAAGYCACAGCAGCAGGACCAAAATTAGAGACCTAGTTAAAAATATCCAGAAAAAATTTCTTTCAGAGATTTCATCAATTACATAGCAAGGCATGACCTGATGGTGCAAAYGTCCATTTGTGGTTTGTGGGTTTTTTAATGCAGAGCACAATACTTAAAATTATTAATTTACTTCTTTTTCTTGACTCCTGAAATACTGCAACATTTCCTCCCCCGGAATCCCATCAAAATAACAGAAACAATTGCATTTGATGTAAAAGTAATTGTGAATTATAGGTACCAAGACTTGAAACTACTTCTCATTACATACATCTTCCTCTGTTTTAATCAGTTATCTGTCAGTTAAAGAATTTGATTGTATTCTTAATTATTCACGCTACTTTCAGAAAAAAACCAAGAACGCATGTCGCCCTGATTCTTCAGCCTTCTGATTGTTTCCCATTCTACTGGAGTTTCTCATTTAACATAAACAAAAGTAGATTGTTTACGCATTCCTCTCTGTGATGGACTGCTGGTTTGACCACTGGGTCAGAGGGGTGTTTCTCTCATCCCTCAATCCTTGATCAAATTCGAAATCCTATTTAAACCCCAAATCATAATAAACTTCCTCTTTCTCTGCTCACTCTCTACGTGACAGGCGAGTGTCGTTCTTTGGTGTCGTAACTGCGACAAACGCAGATGATGACAGCAGTTATTTTCTACCTATTCTGAGCTCAAACTTAAAGAATGTCTTTTGTGAACACAGTCCTTATTTTCTGGCAAATGATGTAACTAACGTTCACCAGCATGATTAAGTAATTGTTAATTATACAATCAATTGCTTCAGCACACAACATTCASACGCATGTACCCCTTTCCATTTCCACACATAATCTAATGACCACTGAAAAATACTGTGCATACTGTAGATCCATCATTTCAAAGAGAATGTATGGAGAAACTGACAATGCATTATTGAATTTTATTAGATGTAATTAATCACTCTGTCAAGTACAGTTCCTTCTTCCTGTGCTAAATTCAGGCTCAATTGACAATAACATTCATGAGCAGACTCCCATCAAACTCTCCATGTGTCACTGAGCCATGCATCGATACATTCCATATACAATGTAAAGATGTGTATGGTGATGATAAGAAAATTCATGTTGGAATACATGCTTCACACAAAGCAATTCTCTAAAATATCTGAAGAATAATGCAGCAAACTGCAATGATGACTGCAGACCGTGTAATCCACAGAGTTTTTGTGTTCTTTCCCATGGCATCTTAAAACAGGTTCTGTCAAGTTCACCAGAGGATTGCCATCATTATCAGCAGCCTAATGACACCAAAAGGGAAGGTGCCATCAGGGCAGCTCGGGATCCAAAGGCAACCCAAAGACTTCCATAAAGCTTGCAGAGGTAAATGTCCAACTGCAGCTCCCAGGCTACTTGCTGCAAGTAGCATCCTGTCAGCCCTCAGAACAGCAAGCCTGGCAGTGTTACAGTCATGYGGAGAGTGCCCTTTACAACATGCTCTAACTTTTGATCAGCCCCAAAGTGCTCCAGCAGTTGGACTGGGGGATCATTGTAGGGATACCAGTGAAAATCAGTCCAACAAGAGTCACCAGCAGCCCCTTAGAGAGGCCACAATACTCTGGCAGAGTAGGCAAAATCTTGGAAGTTTATGACACTAAATATTATTAGTGCTGCCCAATCAGTTAGTGGCTCTATTCCTGAAATTTGAAACCATTTAATTTCAAATGGAAAAGTCTCCCCTGKATCACCAGGAATTCTTGACAGGTACTAGCAGCCCAGTACTGCAAAATGAAGAGGCAAATTGGGAAGTTTCCTGACACAGGACTGAGTCAGGCCTGTGCATTTATTTAAAAGGTAAAATATGAAAGAAGTGAATCATTTAAACAATTTACTAAGCCCTTGTACCAGACAGAAATGGAAAAAAATATTGAGAATTGAAATCTGAGTTTCTCTGGGAAGCTCATAAACACAAACCATCCATGCACTTTCAACAACCACAATGAGCTCCAGGAAGGAAAGTCCACAAGGTGCTCTCAGGGCATTACACTCTGAAATCCTCAGGAACTTGCTAAAAGAAGGCGAGGGTTTTGATATACAGCGTTTTGTATGTTGGTTTCTTGATTTAAATGACAATCAAAACATTTCAGAAAACAGCAGACTACTAAGACAACTTTCTATACTTCAAAACAAGTTTAAAAGCACTGAAGTGCTGGTAAGCAACAGCAAGTAATCAGACCTGGATTTCAAATGCTAGGTTTCAACTAGACAGGAAGTTATTTAGGTAAAAAAAATTTCTTATTAAAAAATGAAAGATGAATAAATTTCAAAAAGCTTAAATACTTTGCTAAAGACTGCTGTTAAATACGTACTTCATCCTCCATCCCTACCAATGGGCTTGTCTGTGCAAGACCTGCTTTAAYGGATTTCCCTCAGTCCCCACAGTAACATACATGAAAGACCATCTCTAGCACATCACCTGTATCCAGTAAGAAACCTTCACTCACACAGCAAAAGGACAGGGGGAAATGAAAACTACTTTCAGTGAAGTCATGCACTGATCTGATTCTCATCTTGAAATATTTTGACTCTATTTCAAATATGGGGATAATTGTTTGTGGGGTTTTTTTGCAGGCAGGCTTACTTTACAAGAACAAGATATTTTAATGGAACAATTTTCCTTTGAAAAGATGTGTCAAAAGTAATCTTCTCTCCCAGACTGTAATTTACAAACTATTAGGTTTGTTCATGACAGACAAGAACACTTGTGGTGGTGAATTCTATCAAAGGCACATTGGCCAAATAATGCCTTCCAGATGATTCCAGAGGTGAAGGCATGAGGAAAGCTTTCATCACCCTGCAGAAGGACTGAATTTCCAAGCAGGTTTTACTTTCCTACTTTTCTTTCCACATGTAGTTACTCTGCATAAGCCCAACTGCAAAGGTCCCTCCCATTGAGCACTACCACAAATTCAAAGGAGCTTTAACTCAATGCAGGACTGAGCAGCTGCTCRGGTCACTGCACAGAAACACGCAGGGTTGTATTTCCACTGCACAGCACTGCCTCTGCCCAGACAAATGTGTAGACTAAGTAGTAACTCAACAATTTCTCTATTTTTGGTCTAAGCTTAATGGAGAAAAAATACAAACCCCTTTCTCCCCCCATGCAATACTTCGGTGTTCATATTTCCTTCTTGGAAAATCTAAAATCTCAAACCTAGATGAAAGGCTTGAGAGCCTGAGACAGAGCCACATGGGCCAGGCCCTTGTAGCCTGTGGCACTGAGCCCTTGATGGAGACTCACAGGAGCCACAAACGCCACTGCTCTCTAAACACAGTACTTATTACTACATCACAGCTTTGCCAATTCTGCAGTTGCATGAAGGAGAAACAGTAAGTTCCAGGAAAAAAAAACACTACAACCATCTCTAGAAACTCTAACAACTAGAAAATAAAGCAAACCAGTGGAAATGCCTTCACATTTCAACATAATTACTTTCAAAGTAACTAACTCTTTGTAATTTCTGYACTTTTCTTCGAACTTCCAAAGGCACAAACAGGAATTACTCCAGCTCTAATTGCTCCTCAGAATACTTCTTTATCAGATTTCATGTTATCATGTATTTTAAAGCTTTAAAAGCATTACACAGCTGTGCTATCTTATACTAAAAGGGATGAGTGATTATATCTGTCCCTAAACATCACCTGCATTTGTTAAAGTCCCTCTTTTGTTCTCTTCAATTTAGTAACTACCATTGCTGCAGGAGGCTGCCCTTTTTCTTCCTTCATACTTTGAAAATAAATCCTGCATGTTTTAGGACCATATTTAAGTCTTATTTTCTTATTAATTAGCAGATTTATGATGCTGACAACCACAACACAGACACAGGATCTTTGTAGCTGCCAGTAACTGTTCTAGCACAAAAAAGCAAGTCACCTCTCAGCTCCTTCACCTTGCAGCTCACTGTCCTAGATGGAAGTTGTATACATGGGGGGTTGACAATCCAGCATCACACAATGAAGAGACTTTTGAGGAAGTTCCCACTTCAACTAACAAATGTGCATGGTAGTTGTACCTCATAGTACACACAGTGGAGTATCTGTATGGCTCTGCCATAGCCCTGGTTTGTGCCTGAGATGTTTTGGTTTTCTGAAATTCCTTTCCCAGGGAATTTTCTGTAAACAAGAGATATGTTTTTGTAGCAGTAAATTGTTTACATTCTTTCCCTAGGAGGGRCTTCTCCTTGATGTCCCTCTGGTCTGACCAATGTGATTGAAGAGGTTTGTCTTCTTGTCACCGATCAAATTGGTCTGCRTAGAATAGTATAAAAAGGGAGAYGCTTCCTGAGAATAAAGGAGTCGTTTTCAGCCTTCTGAAGTCGGAGTCTATGGGTCATTATGGTGTACAACAGTGTCACCCTACAATTTGTATTTTTCATATAGATCTAAAGGAATACTCTCAAGTGAATGCTCTATATGCTTTAAAATCATAAGTATGAGCAATTAACTGAAAGATATACATCTTTCACTACTGAAAAAATGAGTAATGCATTTTCTAACTAATGGATGGCAAATGCTACAAAAACCTCAGGCTTACAGAAGTGTTCTTCTCCCCAGCCCCTAGTGCCTTGCAGATAAATACCTAATTATTTTAAAGTGTAATTTCAACACATGAATAATCTCAGCAGAATACTCTAAGCAGATACTAATGTATTCCTACAAAGATGTCTTCACTGGCTGTAGAACCAATTTAGACTTGTTATGCTTTTTGTGTATTTTACTTTTTATTAAAATCTGCTATCAAAGGCTACATATGTTTCCAATCTACAATTTTAAGWCAATTAGAATTCAGTCTGGCATCGAAACAAGGTCAGTAGAAGCGATGGGCACCTGGCTTAGATACAACAAATCCATCATAAATCTCATCTGAAAGCTTAAGAAAATACTTTCAGATTGAGCAGCACTTAATTAAATAAGAGATATTGCTTATAAAAACAATTCATACTTAGTAATATAATTTAAAAAAACTCCCAACAATTGAAGAAGAGATAAGAGCATTAAAAATCCTAAAATGAAAGGTCAGCAACTTCTGCAATTTTCCATCACCCTAGCATCTGCTTCTTACATAGCCGTGCATAAGAAAGGTTCCTTCAGTTCTGGAAATTAAAAAAAAAAAAGAAAGCAAGCCTAAGAGAAGTCAGAGTTCACTTTGTGAAAAAGGTTACAGTAACCTTTTTGGACAAAAGTGAAAAATCAATTCTCTCTAAATGGTCTGTTTCTCCAAGGCAGCCCACTCAGATTGTTAAGAGCGTGTTTTGGTTAACGGTGAGCTAAGCAACAGAAGTCTGGGTAGAACATTCTCAGGCAAATGTCTAACAGTAAAAGCATTCCAAGCAAAAGGGGATTTCCATTGTTACATGAAACTAAAATATCTATATATTTAGAGATAAGAMATACATTTTAAAAGTGCCTCAAGAATGCTTAAAGAAAGATCTCCTTGTTTGTCCCTTTAGCCCCATGGACTGTGCCAGGCTCTTGTTATAACCAGAAGGTGCTGCTACATTTCTGATGAAATGAACCTGTGCTTTCCTCTAACAATTTTTACAATGACATGTCAGAAGAAAACTCAGCAAAAGGCAAAGAGAATTGGGCAGTCTGGCTAAAGTCTWATCTGACCGACAACCAAAAGTGATCCATTTTTATGCACAGTACACTGCACACTTCAAAAATCAAGCATTTGCTTGACTATGCCCTTTGATGCTGGAATTGTGCCCCATCTCTCCGGACAGATTGTCGAGGCTTTCYACAGGATCCACTAGAAAGTACCTCTGAAATAATTTTATTAATGAAGAGGCTGGTGATCTGAATACGATGAAGAACATAAGATTATAAAAACCAGCTGAATTGGTTCTAAAAGAAGAACTCACCAGTTTTAGAATTTACACCAATATCAGAGTTAAAAACTGGTAGCAGCATGAAGCTTAATTCCTGGAGAAAATCAGAATTTAGTGCTGGTCAGTATGTAATTGAACACAAYGCACTGTGATACAGGAAAGACTTAGCAATAAAGATGGGCTGTTCAGTCCCTGGAACAGTTTTGGAATAGGTTTATCACCCTAAATACATGGACAGAACTCTGTATGTATTTCCTTTCCCTAGAAAAGGATTTAGGTTTTGAAGCAAAAGGCAGCACTTCAGTCTACAGTGTTAGTGAAGAACAAGAGTACAATATTGTTTGCACACACACACACACAAGATCACAGCCCGAATGGACAGATGGAATTTGGGAAGAGGTATTTTGCTGCACGAAGTGCTTGGTTAATAAGCTCATTTTAAAAAAGTAATAGCATAGTGATTCGTGCTTTGCCTTCTTGTAAGAGAGTGGCCAGCTATCCAAGAACACTGTCAACCATCATTTTGTAAAGCTGACATTACACTGACCCACTTTCAAAAGCAGTTACAACAGTTTGTCATCTCAGGAAACTTAAATGTGTCTGTGTTTTACTTGCACAGTGAAGTGAGMTTAACATCTAGCTTATTTCGCTTTTGCAAGGAAACATGATCAGCATCAGAAGAAAAACTAGAATATTTTACCAGTTAATTTACCAGAATATTTTACTTCTATGAAGTCTGACTGCTTGACTTGGCATTACAGCTCCTACAGTCTTTCCAAACAAAGTAGAGATAAACTAATCATGACACTCACAAGAAATACACTTTGTGGATATCTGAGTTTTAATAAATTTGCTATGTCATTTTATTCAGTGCCTTCTTTCCCTATTGCATGTGACATACATCACATCAATTACTGAGTTTTCGACTACATCTGCCACAGGTCAAAATAAAGCAARAAATAATTACTTACTGTATTTGTCATCATAAGATGCCTTATTTTATAACAGAAATATTTCTACTGGGTTATGCTGGGTTGGACTTGATGATCTTGAAGGTCTCTTCCAACCTACACATTCTGTGATTCTGTGATTCTGTGTACTGAGTTATAAGGTCAACAGCTGCTTTCTGAAACTCATTAAAGTGTAGTTATGTGAACAGAACATCCAGATTTGACTTCCATACAACTCTTTTAACAGTCAAACCTCCTAACAGGCCAACAAAATTAGGCAAGAGGAATGCCTGCTTTTCTAAACTAGTGTTAGAAATGTTGGTGGTATAACCTAAAGCTGACTGAAGTAAATGSGAAGCTTTCTACTGATTTCTTTATTCTCATCCAAGCTAATCATATCATCTGTGCTCTGCATAGACAGCTCAGTTTAAAAAAAAAAAAGGAGAAGAAAAATCAAACAAGTGATTCAAAAGGCAACAGAAATGGGATTAACTGAAGAGCTACAAGTGCACAAGGAAAAGCTCCTTCCAGAAAAAAAGTGCCATCTATATCTGTACAGCAGGAGAGTATCTTGGCAACAAATGCTGCAAGATGGGGGCTATTCCATTTCACCCCCAGGGCAAGAGGASCTTGTGGACAAAAGGTCTCCAAGGCCCACTGCCTTACTTTAAACAATTCTTTCCATGGAACCTCCCAAATCTCAGTGACACAGCATGAGAAAACTTACTTATTTACTACACTAAGTTGAATTTTGTGTCAATAAAGACAGAGTATTCACATAAAATAGAATTGTGTTCAATTCTGACTCAAATTTAATTTAGGTTATTGAGTTGTTTGGGTGGGGAGGTTGTTCACTTGGCCGGCTTTTTGGTTGGTTGATTGGTTTTTTGGGGGGCRAGGGGGTGTGAGGGAAGATACCTTATTACTTCATGTTACAGGTCCAACAAAGTGAGAGAATGCACTTGGAGTTCCTCCAAAAGGATAGCAGAATGCGCAGGAGATGACTCCAAAGACTTGAAACTGGAGAGATTGTACACAACACGATACTCTAACTGGCTTATTAATCTTGCAAGAACAACAACAACAAAAAAATGGCTTTGTCCTGGCAGAGAAAAGAGTGGTTAGGGTCAAGGTAAGCAAAACGTTTGCTGTTCTGCTGGAAAAGAAGTTCAGAAGCAGAGCTCTCCATTTCAGATGGGCAGGAGAAAGGCGCTGAAATCACATCTTCCATATCTTACATATACACACATCAGGAAGAAAGAAGGAACAAAGATACCACACAAAAACTTTCTAGTCTTTAGTAATTAGGCACAAATATAGACATCATTAGAATGAACACACGGACACYAAGGAAATTTGTACTTCTTAAAACAGCATGTAGGCACCATGAAATGGATTCAGCACTCCAAAGGAACATTGCTCCAGCCCCCTGGTTAACAAACACAGACCACTGCTGAGACACATCATTTAGCTCTCTCTTTGAACAGTGCTACCTTGGGTGGTTAATTGGATAGTGCCATGATGTAATTGCACACAACTGTTCAGTGTAAAATCCTCAGTCACTGGAATCAAAAAGTTTGAGAAAAATAGAAAAAAWCTCCAGTAATTGTTTTAAAGTAAGTTGGTAAGATATTTTTGCTTCTATTCCACTGAGCAGACTTCTTTCTTGTTTGCGATAAACTTATGCTACCAGCATGTCAATTCCACGACAAAAGAGAACCACAGCAATCCAAGGAGACAGTATTAGATTCTAATTGCTGAAGTTTCAAACTGTCTTTGTTGAGACTCAGTCACTGTCTCCCATATCTATTTTAATAATCCACAACTGCCTACCTAGTTTCAAATTTTGAACTTTAAATTAGTCTAGTAGCTGTTACACGGTTTTGCAGGATGGCTCCAATGCACCGACACCTCACAAGAAGAAAAACATTCAAAACACACATGCATTAAGTAATTAACTGCTGAAGTAGATCTAAAGCCACAGCAAACTGTATGTGTCAGAGTGCAGAGAAGAACAAGAGCCAGAATTACTCAGCAGGGACCACCTTGGAACAACTGCTCTTTGCTAGCCCGCAGTGAAGGGGAGCACACCAGGACAGCAGTGTCCACTCAGCAGCTCTACTGCCCGGATCTGTGTATGCGCCTATTTTCAATTAGGTTTCAGAAAGTCAGATGCACAGAAAGCTGTGGAAATCGTCAAAAAATTGGAACAACTCTTCACCATCTGACCTTTATGGCATACAATCCCTTCCAACACCATAATGCACACTTAGTTTACCTCAATCTGTTAAATTCTTTTTTGCTGCTGATATTAACACCCCTAACAATCAGACACTGCCTAAGTGAATCGCTGCATCTGTCTACTGGAGTCAATCATGCTCCATTTATCAGTTCTATGATTTTTAGATCATAAAGATMACCAATTCAAAACAACATTTAATGGTGTTGAGGCAACTATTCAATAGAAATATATACAATTACTCTAAACAAAGCTGTCGTTTTTCTGGTGATAAACCCACTCTCCTGAGCCTGGCCAGCTGAGAGAAAATTGCAATCTCTTACAATCTTCCTACAGCTCTAAATCTCACTGGCACCCTGCTATACTTCTTGTACGCTTCTAATAAGTAGTGCAATCATATTAATCTCTTCCAACTAAAGCAATGGTTTACGACACCCAGCCATCACTTCTGATATTAATAAATGAAGTTTTGCARAGACACAGTACAGTCAAAATACTGYGCACCTGTAAAGGCAAGACAYGGGCATATGCACTGGCAAGAGAAAACATAACAAGAAACAAATAAAAGCAAGTTAACTTTATTGATTATCAGGTCATTTCARGAACAAGTGACTTCAGAACTGTGTTCCCTCTAAAATATGGGCTATATTTTGGCCTTATTTCTTGGGAATTTCCATTCCTCTTAGAATGACCCTGGTGCACTACAAATGAATTGACACTTGGTGACATTTGCCAATGGGATTGATATTGCTACGTAATCAGAAGACAGTAAAGCATATGCAGTTCCCCATCTGTATTACAGTCATCATTGTTGGTTTACAGTTTCTGGAATTTAAGCACAAAATAGACTTGATTTCTGATACAGCAGTTCCCGCCACCCCCCCCAAAATATTCCTATACAATCTGATTTTATAGAGAAAGAGTTGGCAGCTACTTCTGCAGTTAAAGCATAGAACCAAAAACATGACTGCAGTTATACTTAATTAGATATACTATATAGAGTCGTTTTTTCATCAACTAATTTATACACAGAYTTGGGCTGGTTTATCATGCTATTACATATCTTAGATATGTAAAAATATATTCAGTCAGAAARAAGACAACCTACAGTTAAAAGAAAAAAGTAATCTGATTAACTTCAAGCTATTTAAATAAATAAAAGCACAGCTAAAAAAATACCTCATGCCAGGATTACTAGCCAACAGTTATSCTGCTACAGCAATGGTGGTAACACATTTCAGCAGTGTACTATATAGCCATGGAGTCCTGGGTGATTTTAGCTCTTGCTTATCCAAGTTCATCTGCGCTTTTTTTTTTCCTTTTATTTTGTTAATTCTATGCAGTCTTGTAATGCATCCCAATGCTTTACATTACTGGATTCAGAGATAGTTTCCACCACGTGTTAATGTGTATTCTTAGGGAAAATCTGCTTATTATATGGACACTGAGAACAGCTAAACWGCACCCAACTTGAGAAGAAATCCCTTCTCTCACATGATGTGTGGCTACTCGTAAACCATCCATCCCACGCGTATCCCATGGGGCATCCATCTTGTTTGGCAAAGAAAATTAAAAAAATAAATTTTAACCACTTTTCCTGACAAGACAGTCCCGTTTGAGCCCACGGGGAGCTCAAGGAAGGGCACTACCCCTCAGACAGACGCTTACAGCACGGCTCCCACCACCTCCTCACTGCCCAGAGCCACCTTTTCCCTGCCTCAACCTTTCCTGCTCCCGGCCACTCCTGCCAAAAGCGCTGCTCTCCTCGCTGCCTCGGCACCAGATGGTGCTGCCCTTCCCCTCAGCCCTCCGCTTCAGCCATGCCACAGTGCCTTCCCACAGAGCTGTSCGGGCGGTGCCCTGCCCCCCATTCCACTGAAGTGGTCACTTCAGCGGCCTGAGGCAAGCCAGTGTTATGGCTGGAAGTGCCCAAGTCCACAAACAATGAAACACCAGAAATAAATCTCTCCCTGCGCACAGAGACCRGGGTACCCAGAGGCACTTCTCGGCCTCCCTCCTGACGGACAGCCCACCCTAAGCTTGCCCTACATGCAGCCCCCCACGGCGGGGAGGCGGCGCCCTCAGAGCCTTCCAGAAGCTTCGCGCTCCCGCCSTCAGGGCACGGCAATGCCCTGCCACAGGAAGCGTATGTCGTGTGTTTAAAGCGCCCTTGGTGCAGCASCACACACCCACGGAGACTAGAAAAACCTCACTTCACAGCCCCTGTCTTCACAGGATAGGAAGCTCCATTTTCCTTCAGCCCTGAAGGCTCAGGACGCCTGAGGAAATACAGCTCCTAAACAAGACATGGTATGGTACACCAAAGGAAGGGCTTTGCTGCTTCACAGCAACTCTCTTCTTCAGGTTTTTCCTCTGCTGATGCATTTTAATAATTAAAACATGTTCTCTCTTGCCTTCCCTCATAGACTTTTTCCCTTTTGGAGTTGCAGGAGATTCGCATTCCAACAGCAGCAGACAGGCAGCCCRACACCTGAGCCCAGCCAATACTTCAAGATCCACAGAGATTCTCCAGAGACCATGAAGAGGTGGCACCCAAAGCTCACAACTCTGCTGATAGTCTTTCARTCAACAAAAGGAAGTGTTTCAAACAAAAGGAATTGTCACTAGAAACATTAAAATACAGTCTCATTATAAGCTTTTTTCCAAAGTTTTCTTGACTAGTTATCCAGGAAAGTTACAGCACACAAATCTCTGCTCCTGGAGACTTCTGATCTACTTGTCACTGAAGTTTGCACTTGACACAGAGAGGGAATCTATTCCAAGCAAGAATGTCATTGAAAAAGATCCCAACACGACACAGTCTTTGATTTCCCAGGGAGAAAATAAAGCATATTTGTTTGAACAGGAGGTAASAAATCCAGCAGGCAGAAAAGTTAACAGATGTAGGGATCTGGTTTAAAAACTCTTACTTTTTACCCCATATGTAGTTTT
The DNA here is from genome assembly GCA_003546035.1 of Mixornis gularis. Taxonomy (NCBI): domain Eukaryota; kingdom Metazoa; phylum Chordata; class Aves; order Passeriformes; family Timaliidae; genus Mixornis; species Mixornis gularis. Next base: position 987,588 of record QVAJ01000239.1, read on the forward strand.
CCTACTGAGGTGAATAAAAGACTCCTGACTACATGTTGGATGTTTAAAGTGATAAAAGCTAATGATGGTGCCCTATTGGTTGCTGTATGCCATTGTACCCCAGTTTCTCACCCCTTGAGTTATATGTTGTATGCCATTTGTACCCCATTTTCTCACCCCTTGAGTTGTAAACCCTTGAGATCCCTTACCTTCCCTCAAGTTAAGCCTCTGCTGCTCCCCCAACTGTTCTTCGCCTGCCCCCCTTCCTACTTCCTGCTGCCCCTCTTCCTGCTTGCTGC
>QVAJ01000239.1:988003-1057052 GCA_003546035.1 Mixornis gularis
AGAGTATCTGGAGGGAGAGACAGCCCTAGACTAAGCAAGCCTGAGTGAGTTCCTGTGACTCCCCTGCCCCGTGAGGGCAAACTCCTGGCTCTGCAGYGGCTTTGCAGCAACTGGACAGCAGGGAGAACTACTATGGACTTTCTCCTTGGTGGAGCAGCAGTGGCATAGGCCATCCCTTGAGCTTCCCCCTTTTCTAAAAAGGCATTTTAAGGAGTTAAAAATTATTTTCTGCTCTCATTATTTATAACACTACTATGTAAATTAAAAGGCACGACAAAGCAAAAAGGGAAGAAAAAAAAAATAATCAAYGTAACATACTCCAGGGCAAAGGGGCTTCCCTACCCTCAAATACCTGTCTGAAGTTCTTAATTTAGTATTTAGAGGAGCAAGGAATGRTGAGAACAACACCAGGAAAAGGGACTGACCCTAGTTAGTGCTGTGTTTATGTATAACAGTTTTAGCTGTGTTATTCACTACTGGGATATAGTTCTGTATGCTGCATTGATTTCCTCTGTTTCTCCTGCAGTAAATGGATGTGGACTAATAAGGATTCTTTGATTAGACTGTGAAGGTTTCTATTACACTAGCAATAAATAATTTTATATATTAGGTGTGTTTCCTTTTTGTCAGCAAGACTTGGGGGATAATGCAACCTGGACACTAGAGTTAAACTGAATCAAACATTCTGCTTGAGATTTTTACCTCATTCCTTGCACAGASCAGGGTCAAGACACAAGAACATCCAAAAGACTAAGCCTTCACATTTGTCTAAATTACCTGGTCAGCTTTCTAATACTGGACTAAGAACTACTGAACWAAATCAAAATACACCTTTTACTCCTTTCATGATACCTCTAATCAGCATGAAGAAACTGGTTGTAACAAACCAAACMTGATATATTCCAGGAGTATATTATCTGTGTCTCTGTACATGGGTTTGAGGGTATTTTTCTATCAGGTTTTTGTTGCCTTTTTTTTTTTTTTTTGGTGTTTTGGGGTTTGTTTGTTTGTTTTGGGTTTTTGTTTTGGTTTGTGTTTTGTTTGTGTTTTTTGTTTGGGATTTTTTGTTTTATTCTGGTTTTTTGTTTCTCCTGAAGTGCTTTATCTCTTAAGAAACTTTAATTATGTAATGAAATTGCGGCATCTTTGAAAATAGGTTTCTCACCCTTAAGATTTTTCCCTCTAAGGCATATATTACCAGTAATAACAGCCTAAAAATATACAAGAAAGTTCCTGAGTGAACTTCTTTGGTCTAATTATTTGAAATGGTTAAATCCCATGCTACTAACCTCAATACAAATCCCATGCCACTAACCTCAATACACATTTGGCAGTATGCCTATACTCTATTACTGGCAATTATAAATATCATTGTGAACAGAACTTCTCCYAGTGTTGCTGCCATATAGAATTAAATAGGAGATTTTTCAGAAGCCAAACAAAAATATTTGTTTGGTCTATGAAAATGGAGGACAGTAAATCAAAGAGCAGCAATTCATCCCTGTCTGGCAAATGCTATCTGAGACTTATGGTTAAATATCACTTTGTTATCTTTCATCTTTAGAAGCATATGAAAGCTGAACATTAATAAGAAGGTGTGTAACAAACTGAGTATATAACATAAGGCATGGTTTATTACATTTATACTACTATTACAAAGGGATCTGATTTTAAGCATGTTGTAAGTCCTGCCTTAAATTCCCCGATTAACAGAGAGCCCCATTGTACCTCTCCCCCTACTGATCACACTTAATGAAACAGTAATGAAAATCAGGAAGATCACAAGAAAAAACTGAGAGCTCACCTAGTAATTACATCTCCTGGGAGCCTTTTATATTTTACCTTAGGAAACTACAGGTCATCACCATCCATTTTATTTGCCTTTTACTTGTTTGAGCAAACATTTCTGCCTGCCAATTTGCAAGCATAGTGATTCCCATAGTTACAGTTTTCTGTAAATGTAATGGCTAAAAATCAATAGTCACTATAATTCTTTTGAAGTTCATTATAAATTTCAGTGCAACCAGAACTAGTTAAGATCCCCYGGCTGCAATGACTCAACCACATGAATAAATCTACACAAATGAATAACTATTTTGGGGTCAATGCAATTTTTCACCAGTGCAAAAAAAGTTTCAAAGACCTTTTTATAAACCAAAGATTAGGAACAAGGCAAAAATCCTCCTGGGAGAATTAACACTTGTGTATATTCAGTGCTGTAGTTTTGCTCTGACCCATTTTCTGGGAACAAATGTTTAGTCTTTCAGAAATTTCTATAATATTCCCTATCTGACTGCATGCTCAAGAATGCTTCCTATGCAGCACTATTTTATTCAAAACTCTAACACTTAACATTCAAGTAGTGTCTTTCCAGTTGCACTAAGGGGACTCAGTTATCCCATTGCACCGTAGAAATAGCATGCACCTGTTTTACCTGAAAACATTAAACTAAATGAAGTTGTTTCCCTTATCTCTAAATCTTTGTTTTCAAACAGGGGCCATGGGGAATCCATTGCCCTGCTCACCACCAGCAGAGGGAAAGGCAATACACCAACTTCTGCAGCACAAATCCCAAAGGTTTTCTAAGCTCATGCCATTCTTCTTAGATCTAAAATATCTCTCCAGATTGCAGTGCAGAATCTCTCAGGAAAGCAAGCATCCAAGCATATATGAACAAAATGGCTTGTGTTTCTGCTGCCTTTGACAGATCTGCTGAGCAGCAGCAGAAAGCATTTGGCAGCACTAATCAGGTCCTGTTTGGAGCTCAGGAGCCAGCTGTGAAACTGAAGAGTTGTGTCAGCAGTGTCTCCAGAAACCACCAGGTAGTTCTGCTCAATGACTCTGGGGCCCACCATCATTTTCCTCCTGGAAACACTGTTCTCTTCCAGGACTCTGCCAATTAAATAAACATTTTGTGGAAAAGCTGAAACAACAAGACCCATTTCTTCAGAATGCTAAAGGCTTCCGAATCAATGGATGCCCAACATGAAGGCTGTTGTGTCCCAAAGCTTTGCATATCCTGTGTCTGGCTGAGAACTCAATAATACAATTGCTTTATTGGCAGATGTTAATGAACACTTTTTATGCTCTATAATTGTAATTTAGATGCCTTCTCAAACTCAGAGTTTAACACTACTATTGCTTTATCTCATATATTTTACTACATTTTCTTTTTCTTTTATAGTTCACAAGGACAAATTGGGAAGCACCAGATACCACTCCTATCACAAATGGCATTTTACCATCATTGCTTCCCTTTCATATCCTTTCAATTTAGACACAGCACATCATCTCAAAGTGCTCATATGTCCAGCCCAAAATTGAGTTGGGTCACTCCAGCTATCATACTTCTGTAAGGTTCCACAAAACAGATCTTTCACAGAGAAGAGGGAAACATCCAAGCTACAACAGGAGATAACATTAAATCTTTTCCACTGGTAGATGATTTAATTTTCTAACATTCTAGGTTGCAAGACAACATCAGTTTAACAGGAGTCAGCATGAAAGCTCTCCTTTGCAAAGATTTTCCATAATTCTCTGTTTCATGACTGTTGATTTCCCTTTGGAGGTCAAGTCCCATACAGCAAACCACCCAGACCTCTGGCCTGAGTTATGTCGCCCTGTCACACATCACTCAACTCCAAGCAAACAAGAAAAGAATAAACAGACCAACTGTCATGTAGGGTTGTTTTTCTCCCCCCTCTAGCCCAGCAGCACTGATGGAGTTGCCCTAAATAGGCTAGCATGGCGTGAAGCCACTTACATAACCTAATGGAAATTACATGCACAGGAAAGCAGGGGCTCCTGAGCGATGGAAGCATTCCATGTGGGCCCTGTAAACAAAGTACTTCACAGTACCTTGATCCCTTTTCACTTCTTTGTAGTTGTATATAATCAATACAATAGCATCACAAGAACTGAAAGCGTGCCTGCAAATGTCTTACTGGTGCCATACACACTGTTCTACACGTGCCACTGCAGACCCAGGCTTTTAGATTGCCTCAGAATGTTGTTGTAAAGTTATTTTTCTAAGTCAGTAAAGAACATAATCTACAAAGAATTTTACAATTAGAGACGTAAAGCATTATGTTTCTGAAATAAGAATACAAGCCTTTTATGGCTGAGAGAAGAAAAAAAATTACAAGAAGCAATTCCAGAGTCAAGGTTTCTGTTTCAAAAAAGCAACAAGCATTTAAAATAAGCATTTAAAATCAATGCCCCTATTGTCTTCAACCACACTTGAACTCTAAACTGCTTTTTGGTTTTTAGATGGAAACCCTGGATTATAATTTTCAAAACTTCTGTCAACCCAACAAGAGAGATCATTCTTTTAATACCAGAAGCAATTTAATGCTACCCCCCATACAGTGTCTGAAGGTCCAAAGATCCTCTGAGTTTTACCACAAGACAGGTGGATCACATCGCAGTGACCAGGACAACATGCTTTGCCCTCCCTCAATATTTTATGATATTTACTGCAGAAGACCTACTGGTATAGATACTTCAATAATATTCCTTCAGAAATTAACAATAAACCCATAAACCTTGCTTAAAGCTCAGTTTTACACTGACTCCTGCTATGGTTTGTTGTGAATTTTTAGCTCAGACAATGGTATTAATGCAATGAGGCTCACTCTTACGGTCATGACAATGCAAAAAAAACACCCCAAACATTCTTGCACATGATTGAAGGAAAAATGGGACAGAAAGAAAGAACTTTAGACAAAACTGATGACAACCTTATAGCAAGATATATACACAGTCACTGACTACGTGTTCTTCTATGGCATTTTAACTTATATCCACTTCAAAGTCCTCAAAGTCAGTCTTTGATGTATTTTTCTTTGTAAACTAATTTTTATAATAAACTAGTTTGTTCTCACCTGTATGCAATCCAAAATGATTGAGAAATTTAATAACAGAAACCATAATTTGTGGTACAGTTATTTCCTTATAATTAACTTTGCTATGCATTTTGACAGGCAGTCTTTAAGATTGAAACTATGACAATTATTAATATAATTTTAAATTAAGCTTACTCTTACTGATGAAAAATGGCTCCCTGTTGCATTGCCTTTAGTTCTCACTGTCAAAATAATATAAAACCTGCATGCTCTTCTGTCATAAATTCATCCTGCAGATTTCTTTAGTGTTTCTCCTGGTAAAACAAATTTTGGTTTTATACTCAATTCTGAAATCTTTGACATTACACAGAAGACTTTCCTTTATGCTATACTGAAATACAGGGAAGCCTTTTTGCTCTCATAAAGCTTTAACTATTTTCAGTGCTCTGCTATTTCCACAAACTTAGGGTTAGTGACAGCAAAGGGCCCGCAGGCAGGAGCTAGAAGAGGCATCAAATCAAAACACTCTCTAAGAAATTTGAAGTGCAAGAGCAATGAGGTCTGAATTGCAATGGCTTCTCTGGTCTGTTTGCAGGACACAGCCTGAGCAGACCCTTTGTCATCTGAGTGCCAGCAACACCATTCCTTCTCCACATCTCCACGAGGAAGGCTGAAGGGAGATGTACAGGTACCCTTCAGAGGCCCTGTACAGCACCAGGCATGGCTCCACAGCAGCTGAGAGCATTTTGGCTTCCATGTCACACCTCAGACACTGCTCTGTGGGTTGGCAGAGATCACATGAGTGAGAAACAAACCATCAGCAGCTTCCCGTCGTGCAAAATAAAGCTGGTAGAAGCAGAGTGTAGAATGCAAACTTGAGGGCACATTGAGCTTCAGAAAGTTTATGTGCCTTTGGCTTAGAGTTATAGCTGGGTGATGCTGCCTCCTTTATTTCTCACGTGTCAACAAGAAAGTCATATAGTAGCAGCTTCAGATATCTTAGGTTCTATCTGATATTTTTCAATTTTCACCTCCATCAAGGCTACCATGTTAGAAATACCAGATACAGGTCTGTGAAAAATTCAGTAGATTTGTTTAGGGATATTGTAATCCAAAGATTTAAATGCTGTGGTCATACTGAAGAGAGCCATAAAACAATCTCCTTCTCTGTTGTGATGTGTACATTAATACCAAGATAAATCCCTTAGTACCATGATGCTCAGACTGCCATGTGCAAAACAAGGGCCACAGTACCAAACTCCACCACCCAACAGTGCTTTGAAGTGGTACCTAATGCAGGGACTCCAAGCCCAGTGCCCTCAAGATATCACAGCCAGCAGCAAGACCCAGCTCTGTGCAAGGCAAGGCACAGCTCAGGGGGAACTGGATTTTCACAGTTGCCAGAGTTACAGCAAGTTAGGTGGTGCTGCAAGGCATGTTCTCATGAGGGGGAAAGACTAAAAGACTTCACACGAGAGCTAGGGGTAAACGTGTTTAATGATATTTAATGAGATTCAAAAAACTGAGTTATTATGGTGACATCAGCCTCTCCACACCAGGGAGGCCTCAGACTGTGGCAAGCTGATTCAGTCCAGCAGAGCAAGGTTGTTTAAAATGCTACCTTTAGATTCTAGTCCAGCCTACAAAACTTGAATAACTCAGAAGAGCAATCTTACAAATGTGCTGCCATATCATGTGGCTCTTAGAAAAGAACTTTTAAAAAATTCCAAACATCTTTCACATGCTGTGTTGAGGTCTTTTAAGCTTTCGCCAGCAAAGCCACCTCAGCTTTGTTGATTTGCAGTAATGAACTTACTTCTTCCCTCCACGATTGTGTATTGTTTAGTGGCTTTGCTTATAACACTAACCATTATGAATCACTCATGCTCCAAGGCACCTTGGCACAGCAATTCATTAAACAATAAACCATTTCAAAACAACCGAGTCACAGAAATGTCATAATCTGTGGTCCAGCATTCTTTCAATTCCTAAACTTCAGATTTCCATCTACAGTTCCCACTCCTGGAAGGTATAACATTCCACTTGGTTCTCATCAGAAGAAACCTCGGATATTTTCCCTGAAGAACTAGAAAACAAGGAAGCAGGATCTCCATCATAGTTACAGAGTAGCTGAAAATGCTGCTAAGCAATAAGAATTTAACACTCAAAAACTCTGGGCAATTAAGGCGTCTCAACAGCACCAATTATTTTAAATGCAATCCTATTTTGAAATCTCTTGGCTACGTTAACAAATATGTGAAAAGGCTACACTACAAAGGTTTAGACACCACTCAAAACCAAGCAGTTCTGTAAATATTTGTTAAATCATTTTGCTTTTATGCTGTTCCCATCCAGATCAAACCTTGCTGAGCTGCTTTTAAAAGTAGTTATAACTAGCTAGGAACTCAGAGGTATTTTCATAAAGATGTTTTACTTGAATCTCAAGAGATGCTACAACAATGAAATAAGAAACAAAAAGCAAGATTCAATATTCCTGTTTACATTTGCAAACTAGACTAGATGAAATATGAAACATTTAGTCGTCATTGCAAACAACTATTTCATGCAATTTTAATAAAGAAACGAGATCCTCCAAGGAACTGCCCTTAGATACAAAGGGAAAATTGGAAAGTAAAATGCACGACATTTCAAGCAAGTGAAAATGCATTGACATTTTATTCAAAGCTCTACAAAAATAAATAAGAAAAGCCCTCTCAATTTGCCAATTATTTTGGGTATTAAAGGGGGATGGGGGGAAAGGCCAGTCTTTGGTTTACATCAAATCAGTTCTACATACAGAAGGCTCCATATGGGAGGTTTTATGCTGAGTCCAGCTTAACATCCATTTGAAAACTATAATGAGGGAGCCATTACACAAAATATTATACCATGGTCCTGGCCTGTTTGCCTTTCTCTTTTCTTGCCTACCTTCTCTCAGCACATAATAATTCTCAAAGTGAAACAAACTGCCCCACCAGCTTTGCTGTGCACAACCTGCTTCATAAAAATTCTATTTCTTCATGCCACACAATTTGTCTTCTGGCACAACTTATTTTCTTCTGAAAATGTACATTTTTATTAACACTGACTATGTGGAAGTATCTCTTATTAATATTACAATTACTTGTAGAAAGACACAATATTGCTGTGTTGTTTAATATATTCTGTTACATAAAATATTCAAGACTTATCAGGTTCCTGTCCATATTCATGCATCTGCTACAAAATATTCACATGTTCAGATACACTCCTGCAATACAAATATCACAAGATAATATCCCAGGTAATCTATAACACAATCCCCAGATACAGTATCAAAACAGGAGCCAATTTACATTTACAGCTCTGRAATTGTATTCCAGGTTTGATGAGTAGTTACACAAAGGCTGTGAGACTACTCTGTCTGTTGCAAGACACTTAAATTCCCTCTTTCACATGCAATTCAAACAAAAGTGAACATCCCGTGACATCTAAATTGCCTTTGATCCCCTATTACTGGATTTTCACCAGTTTTGTTCTTTTTTAAAAGTGAGAAACAGGTACACACTCTTATATCGCTATCCCTTATCCAATCATAATTATCCATGATACTTACAGACATCCTTGCAATACCGTGCTCTGTCCAGCAAGAACCTCACCTAATGCCTCTCTTCACTCCAGGTGTTTCTGACCAACTCAGCCTCTACATGTTACAGCTGGCCCCTCACCTACCTTGTTTCCCCTACGTCCCAAGACCAAGTCCCTGCCATTTGCTCCTCCAAGCACCAGGAGTGTCCCTTCATCCTGCTGAGTGGGAGGGAAATCTCACTCACTTGCTCAGCTCCCCCTTCACATCCATGGAGCCCAAAGAGGGCTCTTCCAAGCAGCCAGCTCCACAATCCCAGCATCACTGACACCTGCATATGTTCTGCAAGAAGTGTCTATGATGCTGCCAGCAATTCAGCTCCCCTGTGCTTTGTGTTGCTACAGAGAGAATACAGCAGTTCAACTCAGGTACCTTTGTATTAGAGCCACAGTTACTGCTGAAAGCCAGGATATTGGACAGGAACCAGAACTAGGCTAAAACACAGAAAAGGCAGCTGTCTGTAGCCTGTGTTTTATCAAGATGGCAACAGAGACCAGTTCTGAAAGTCATCATCAGTGATGATGATCAGTTCTGAAGTCATCATCAGTGTCTTAGTCAGCTCCCTCCTGCTAAGAGTTCTGCATTTTGTAACTATCTCAGGTGCCCAGGAGTTCAAAATCCTTGTGCTGTTTAGGTGTTCATGTATGCACAGAAGACACATATACAGATATGCATGCAAGTACAGAGAACATAGAAGAGGAGAAAGACAAACCCTTTATGAATCATACCAGGTCCAGCCAAATCTTGTCCATCACACTATCAACTTCTAAGACCCAATTTCCACTGGAGCACAAACACGAGAACTCAGAAGCTCTTTACGAAAAATCACCCATATCTAAGAAAACAAGGACAGGAAACAAGGACTTCTCTGCAGAGAACAGAGCACGGACACAAAATATCGTAATTTTCTAGACTCTTGAGAGTGCACCACAATTCCTGTTTCGTAAGGATGCCTGGGATATGAGACTAAAACCTTTAAACTTTCTCGCCAGAGAAGTCCTTTACCTGAGAGAAAACACCACTGAGCATTCAATGACTTAACAGCCTTCCTGCCACTTGGTCACTGTCCTTAGATGTCACAAGCACTCCACAACAGTGCAGGAAAAAAGCAAGATGGAAGAGCACCATTCATAACAGCACGAGTTTGCAATGGTGACAGCAGACAAGGTCAAAGCCTCAGTGAAGTCTGGTTTGTTTGAATGACACAAGGTTATTTTAACAAGGTTATTGCACCACTTAAAAATAATAGAACCCAATCCTAAAATCTGGTTACAGAATCTCTAACCATTCTTTTCATTTAATGCATTAAAAATGCCCGATTTCATYGCAATATTTTTTCACTAAAACTGCAAGCCATAAACTCTACAGCAAATGAAAATAAATTTAAAATTTAAATGAGAACTAAGTCAACAATTTGGTGATACAATCATGTATTTTCAATTAGATATTCAGAATCTGCAAGTGAATTTATTTAGGCCAGTGTATCAGCATCATCAACAAAAGAATTCATCATAATTACCACTTTCATCTGGCAGAAATTAGTAGCAGATGTTACGGAACTTTTCCACGTTTATATTCATAGATGCTTGACATTCCCCCATTGAGTTCAAAATATGAAAACACAAGGAGTAACAGCCCTATGTTTTGAATCATAATCTGCACTTACTTTTGAGTTCCATCCTGGACTGCAGCAGCCGCTGATTTTCAGACTCAGTCTTAGTAAGACAATTTGCTCCACAGAAAAGACATGAAACACTGAAATGGAACATTAGCTTCCAGGTCAATCACTGTAAATATTCCCTGGCCAGTCTGATTTCTGTGGACACTGCACACTTATTTCACATCATCATTAGGAAGTGTCAATCCTACTCTGTAGCCCCATGGTAACCAGAATATTAAATTTTACTTGTAGATGTGGACAGGTGTCTAAACTATGTACAGCAAACTCTTCTACATTAGCCCAAGCAGACGTACAAATACGGACATTTACTGAGTGACGATAACTGTTGTGAATCAGGGTTGGAAAAAAAACAAACTCAAAAAACAATGCATGGAGGAAAATAAGCAAACACCACTACAAAAAAACCTCACAATAACAGCTCATTGGCTGTCCGAGCAAAATTATCCAGATTATCCTCCTTCTTTTTGCTGGTTAGGAATCACATAGCTCTTAGTGGTGACAAAGTTTGGGAAGGGCAGAAAGGAAGCTTCCCATATGTACCTGCACTGCAAAGAGGGAAATCTAGAGAAATAATGAATCAGATGATGAAACTCAAATTTCTTAACATACCTACAGATTTTTTTTTGCTTTCACGTGACTACATTGTCCAGCAACTAAGTGTATCAAAAGTAGCTTTTTTTTTCCTTTTCTTCTTCAAAGGATTAAATTTTCAATAAATTGATTTACTGCATTAACATGAGTACTCAGACAAGAGAAATGGCAGGGACCCGTGGCAAGGAGCACAAAGAGAGGAGACAGCTGCCTTTTTCTTGGATGCTGCTTGTGTTTCCACTGCCTCCTGAGATACAGCAACCAGGGATTAAAATGCAAAGGACCCACCCTATAAAGATGTAACAGGAAAATACAGATTTGTTGCCACATCTTTTTTAATCGCCTTGTTCTCTCAGATGATATGAATTCTCTAAGACTACCTTGCTGTTTTTTTCTAGTTTGCTGTTTTGTACTCTGGTCCAGTCTGGCTCCAGACTGGGCAGTGTGAGGACTTCCAGGACACCCCTGGAGAGGCCACAGGGACTGCTCTAGGGGGAAGGCGAGAAGAGTCGGGGGAGGAAAGCCAACCCCACATCTTAATTTTTATTTTCCTTCTAATCAGGTAGGTACACCTACCAGCACCCTGAAAGATATCTCAGGAACACCGAGACAAAACCTAGAGAAGGTGGCAGGAAGGACAAGAGGAATCACAAGATCAACAGTGGCACTCCAACAAGAAGTAAAAAAGAAAGCCATGGTGCTTTAGATAAAATACTAACAACTCTAGCCCGTAGCTAGCAAGGTACAGAAAAAGTCCTGATGTGCCCTTAATTCCTATTTTACAGTACACAACATAAGCAAAGAAGCAAAAGACTGCATTGTAGAAAAAAAATATACAGAGCACATAAACTGGTAATAAACCTGAAATATTCATGCAATGTCACTCTGTCAAAGCATGTTTAGTCTACCAGCTAAAACACTAGAAAGAAAAAACCCCACTGCACTGCAGTACTCCCATTTATGACTGCAAAAAAACAGAAATACAACTTTTGTCTCACTGAAAGCCTGTATTTCCTTAAAACAACAGATTATTATACTTTAATTAAAATGTAGTGAGAGAAGTATATTAATTTGCATCTGATTACAATTACAAATAGTTATAAATCTGTACTTGGAGTTAAGTATTCCTGTAAACAGGTGTATAATGTCACATCTACTGAACTAGATAAAGGGTATGTTATTTGATGTTAAARTAATAGGATATCAAGATAGAAAATGAGAAACAATTGCTGTATATATACTTTTAAGTTTGTTTGATGAGTTAAAATGTAGCTACATTTATAATTTTGAGTTAATGGTGAACAGCAATAATTTAATGCAATATAAATTGTTACTGAGAACTGGGAATACGTGGAACTTTGTGTTGTTGATTTATTTGGGGGTCTTGGTTTCTTTTAGCTTTAATACAATAAAAAAAATAGCCCTCCTTGCAAGCATCAGTAATCAGAGAAACTGTGCTCCCATCCCCAACAACTCTTGCTATTTTTAAGATACAAATGCAAGAAAGCACTTCAAAACTGCACAGCATAGCCATAAGGCTTTTATCACAACTCTTGTAGGTCTCCTGTTTAATGAAATATCAGTAAGAGTGGAAGGTAATTATAAACAGTAACCTGGGGGGCACGAGAGCAGGAACCAGTTGTACTGTTCCCAAAGCTAGCTCAGACATCTAAGAGAAAGATAAATATGACAGAGTGTGACCATTGTAATATTAACTATTACCATATTTTAATCAATGTTTTCAAGATAATTCTGGGAAATGTAATGTAGCAGGGGAAGGCAGCAAGAACTCCCATACCCACTGAACTCAACTTTACTTTTCACACAATATTCCTGAACATTTGTCTATAAACAATAATTTTTACAAATACAAAAGTAAAAGTATCATCATCTATCAGCTGCAGTATCCATGGGCTACCCCTGCTACCTCCAGAACTCATTCCTGATTCACAAGGCAAGAATCTCTTCCTTCCTCAACTATGTGCATTCATTTTCTCTTTAGTCTTCTTGATGTTTTCAAACCCCTAAGCTACCCGCAGATAAACATACCCAGTAGAATGGAGGAAGACCACGAGTTTTCAAATAAATGATCTTGCCTTTCAATCAAACAGTTTTCTTTTACAAGCAAAGAGTTTCTTCTTCTACCAAGTGAAATTTTGGATAAGTTCTTTGTTAGAAAGCTTGACACAGAAGAGATACATGAATTACCTGGCCTCCCTAAAGACAAGCAGGAATATTACTTCATGACACATACATCTACCAGATGTCGAGAGGATGGGTTACATTCCATGGCTGTGGAGATCCCAAGGATTTCATGGCTACGAAGAGCCAAGAACCAGATAAACAGAGGTTGTCTATCAAATACAAGGAACGTGGCTGTTCCTCTCAAAATTGGTGTTACAGGCCAATAGACAAAACAATCACACATTGGGATCATGCACTTCATACTACATCAGGTCAGGGAAAAGCACAACACAACCACTGTGAAAATGAAAAACAGGAGGCAGTTGTATCTTAGGGACTGTCTTACACAAAATTCCAGTTCTCATTCTATGAATTCCCGTCAAAAAAATGGGGGCATGGGGGGTGGAAAAAAAATTCCTCTGTTTCAACTCATCGCCACTGAAGTACACGTTCACCTTATTTTTTGACAGCAGTTTCCTCTTGGAAGCAGCTATTTGCATTTCCAACTGTTTTTTATCTTTCCTGCTGGACAGATCTTTGGGCAGTGTTAATCAGGTTGAGTATTTGCATAGTTCCACTTGTGTGAAGCACAGCTGTTCAGCTTGCACAGGTACCTGCCCATGCAAGCTGAGCAGGCAGAGCGTGGCTGAGAGGATTGGAGCAACAATCATTCCACCCTCCCCAGAGAATCCAGGAGCGAGGGCCAGTGTACTCTGTGGACAAACTACACACCTCAAAGCACAGTCATGTATGATGTCTACCCTTGATAACAACTCCAGGCAAAAAGGGGGACACAAATTTACCCTAGGGAGGGATTTTCCACTATCATACACAGCACATGGCATGGGAAGATGACAAGGAGCCAAGGAAACGTGTGGACACAGGCTACCCCATGGAGATCCATCGGCCCAATGGCACAGAGCAAAGGCTCCTGTCCTTGTCCAGTGGCACTGTCCCACAGGACACCAGCACACAGCTGCCCAGGGACAGCACATGCTCACACTGTGCCGTGCCACAATCCACCTTAGGGAAGCCAAACTTCCTGTGCTTGCCTGAGGTGCTCAGTGCTCTGCAGGGACCCTTCCTTGGGTTCTGGCTCTCATGACTGTGCACAGTTATTGCTGATGTTACAGAAAGTTCAGAGATCYGTGGGCCTTCATTTCCCTGCTCAGAGCTCCATGTAATCCTTCAAAGAGTTACTCTCTGTGTTTCAGCATTCCATAATAAGTCTTTCCATATCTAAGTTTTCCCTTCACTGCTTGCAAACTGACATTGTTTAAAGTCAGTGAAGCAGAGAATGCAAAAGACTGAAGTAAATATAGCTAGAGCTAGACTGCCTGATTTGGCTTCAGTAAGGGGGGTGGAGAGACAAAGAGAGCTGTGAAAATTGCACACATTACAWTGCTAATTAAGCCCTGTCTATTCCATGTCACTAGAATATTTCAAGTTTTCTACAAACTGTAGCTCAATACCAACTTCAGAGCAATCTGTCACTTCCAAGCTTCTCAAATACCCAAGTATAGACTTCTAAGCCTAAATTTAGTCACCTGATTTGAAATTTTTTATCTTGAAAGGGATTCTGGAGGAAGTTTCTCAATTGTAAAATAGGGTCTAGGTGCATTTTCAGACTGAAGTGAAGGACATGATTTAGGAGCAGAGCTTGTTTACTTTAAAACGCGTATACATCAGATCTCTGCTTCAAATCACACATTCTCACATTAAAAAAGGGATGTAAGATTTGGGACTAATGGGGTAGGAAATGCAGAACACTGCATTTTGGAGAACTTCTCCCACACAAGAATAAAAAGATTGCACTCGTTGGTTTTGAAATATTAGTAAGAAGGCACATCAAATCCCATAGAGAGAAGTTATTGTTAATTAAGCAGTACAAAGCTGTCTGTGACAGCCTGTTTGATAAATTACAGCAGAGTGACTGACTACAACTACAGCAGTAAAACAAAGAAAGTTTTAAGTAGCTGGATGTGATCAGCATTCAGAGATAGAAAACAGCATCTTGTACATGTAAAAGAATGCCTTGGTTTTGCTGCTCTTTAGGACCAGAGTTGGTCAGGAAGAACCAACTGGGCTCTCGGTAAACATTAGAAACAATCCATGCAACCTGTGAGTTGCATACTAAATAATACTGAAAGTTCATGTTGGAACTTAAACTGTTTGGAGAAAATCATGGAAACTATGCATGGACAGGGGCCAGAAAGGATTAGATTGCAAAAGAAATTATCTGAATCAATGAAACTGTAAATGGAACATACTAAAAGGAGCCCCCAGTTGCTGAAGCAAATTACTTTTCACTGAGAAAACAAACTCCTACTTTTAAAGCTATTTTCTACTTTTTCCTGAGTTTTGTAAGATCCTTCATTTTTGGTAGGATACCTTTTGCTAATTCAGCGTTGCTAGTGTAACTGCTGGATTTGTGAAAAGGTCTGAACATGAGTAGAATACAAGATGCAAGCCCCAAGAAAGAGCTGAGGACTGCCTGCTAAGCCAGGTCCTGTAGCTGGACACCTGAATTAAAGCTCTCACTCCCACTGTCACTGAACATAAGCAATGCTGAATGCTTGCACAGCAGGTGAGCCCTAAAACTCAGGTTGTTTATAAAAAACGCTTTTACAAACCTTCATTAGACTGAGGATGACTCAGTTTATGTGATTTTAGTAAACACATTACACTTGTAATTGTTTTATTATTTTAAAATAACAGAAGTTTAGGACATTTAAAAATGTGAAATGCATAGGAGTTTTAAACTGAACATCAGGCATTTGAAACCTTTTTCTCACTTTCCAAGGCAAACAACTGAGCATCTATAGAACAGTTTTAAGATGCTCTTTAAATTATAGTCATATTTCATACAGTGTGTCAAGATGTCAATTCCTGACCTCACAGATCAGACAGCCAGACAACTAACTAAGGCTTTTACCTATAATGAATTGCAAAAGTTAGATTTAAAAACAGAATTGTTTAGGCGTAGCTTTAAAATTAACCTAACTATGGTTTGACTTGCATTATAAAATGTGAATAAAATTATTTTGTAGGTTTCACAGCTTGTTTCAATACTCTTTCATCACAGTATGTTCAAATTGTTTTAATCAATGTCATGGAAGCCAGACAATGTTCCTTCTTGCTTCCACATCCCTGCTCATGACTCTACAATGGGGAACACAGCAGCAGGAGAATTTAAGAGCATCGTGGTGGAGAATAACAAAACCTGKCTTCCAGTTTCCAAGTCACATAGTCCATGAAGCACTGACAGAAACAAAAACCCCAAACAAACCAGGTTTTAGCGCCTGGCCCCTCAATCTTATCCCCAGAAAGTCTCATGTGCATGTGGGACATTGTTCAAGTCCAAGTCAGTCCTGTTGTACAGGGATTTGTACTGACCAGGACAAGCCTTTGGTCATTCATGTTCACATTTTATTTGCATGAAAATCACAGAGTCACTTTTAAATGTCTGGAGGAATTGCAAGTTATTTCTACGGGTAAACACCTGTAAATCACCTGGCTGAGAAAGAAAAATCTCGAGATGCAAAGAGCAGACTTAATTTAGTTTGCAGTGGAGTTAAGTCCTGTTCCTCCCATCCCAATCACATCCATATGAATAATAAATGCAAGCACAGCCTGGGGCAGATGAGACACTGTGGCCAGTGCCCAGCTCTCCCACTCTCACACTGTGCCAGAAGGGAGAGGACATACACCGGAAATGGATGTGCAGGGACACACATGTAAGAGACTGTCGTTACCCCTTCCTCTCCTGAAGAAAGAGGATGAGGAGCTCATGCCACTCTTAATATAGACCAGGACCAAGATGTATTTAATGGTTACCAACTTGTTTAAAGCATTAGCAAGCTGTTGATTTACAGGACACCATGATCTCTTATTGACCTTATAATAGGAACCCACAAACAAGACAGGGCCTGTCACGATTCCTGTGTCAGGTTTATAATTACTCACGTGAATATATAGACAGAGTTCTCCAGCCATTATTAGAATAAGAACAACACTCTCAGTTGGTGCTTTTCCCCTGCCGGAAGTGAAATATATCTCCGTGATTGCAGACATAAGCACACTGGCTCAGACCTTCAACTGGCCTGATAAATGGTATGGTGGTTTTCCAAATCTACTGRGACAAGTCAGGTGACAAATGATTTCCATTAGCTTCAGCAGAATGGAAACAAAACAGATCAATACAAATGATTTGCAGCTAGTTCAGATCATAAATTTCCTTTTGCCCAGTTCCATCATTTTAAAATAGAAGCATTCTCCCCACACAATATGAAAAAAGGCAGTAGTGATCCAGAGACTTGATCATTCCAGTTACAACAAACTGCTCATGATTTCAGCTTGGAGTGCTTTTTAATCAAGCATTAATTTTACTCAGTGATACGTAATGGTATTCTTTTAAATTATGTCAAACAATAAAAATTGTAATGACCGTATTATTTTTGGAAACTGAATTGGATCCTACTGCTATGTAAAGCCATAACAGTCCTAAATTCTACTTTCACTTTACTAAAATTACCTGTTAATTTTACTTTTCCCCTTCTTTTGTCTATAACGATTTCTGAACCATGTTTGTAAAGGATATTTTGGGAGTCACCAGTTCTAGTATCTTTGAGATCAAACAACAGATTATGAGCTCGCACTGCAAAGAACAGCTTCACAGCTGGCTATACTAACTATTTAACAAACTAGAATACCAAAATATACTCATCTTCTGTATTGTAGAGGAGATACACTGATTTATGAATCTGCTCTTATGAGTAAATCATCTATACTAATGAAAAAGACATTCACAAACAAAAAAATTCAGTGAGGCAGGAAAACYATTAATTCCTCCAGGGCAGGCTCAGTGCACCCCACTTTCAGAGGCACATAATATACTTCTACAAGAACATGTTGTGGGGGAAATTGCCTTGTAAATAGTTAATTTAGTAACAAACAAATACAGATGTTTATCATACACAGTCACAATGTCTTAATATTTCTATACAGTTATCAATATCAGTGATGTCTCCTTAACTAGCTCTGACCCTGGGTTCATTTTCATGCCCTAGCTGGTTCCACAGGTCAATTCTTAGTCACAAAGGGAAAACAAGTTTCCCRTTGAATTAGGTAATCTCCCTTTCAGATTCAATGTACTGCCTTTATATCTTCTATCACAAAACAAAAACAACAACAACAAAAAAAAAACCCAAAAAATCTATATTAATATATTAGTAATACATTAGTATAATATTTTCAAAAGGTTTCTCCTCTTGACATAAGGGAAGGAGGTGGGTGCAATTAATTTTCCACTTAAGACTGCTTCATGACAGCCTGCATGAGGGCACATCCCCACCTGCCTTGTCACAACACTTGTCCTTGTCTCTTACCTCTGTCTCGTCAGAAGTCACACAAATAGGCCACCGGGAGAAAACAAATCTTTCCTTGATATAAAGCAATCCTACCTTTTCATTTTTTGTACTTGACAACATAAACCAAAGAATTGCTATAAATCACAAGTGGATTCAATAAAGTGGTGGGATCCTACCTAGAAACAAAGCTTAAGAAATCTAAACTGAATCAAAACAGTATCATGGGTTAGAAGATGATATATCAAGTACTGTCATCTATTGGTACATACTAAATATTTATCTGGAGGGAAAAAGAGTTCACCAAAATGTGATTTTAGAATTCATTTAAATAAACTAGAGAGATCTCAGCTGAAAGCTGTCTAATTATATGAAAGCTAATTAGAATCAAATAGCTTCCTCTTCAAAAGCTAGAATAAAAAGCTAAGAAAATATATATTCTACTTAAGACAGAATTTCACCAATATTGCACAATGCTCTGTGCTGTAAATTACTTCAAATAGAAAGCATCTATAATCTATGAACACTAAGAGACCCAAATTCACAGATACAGCACCTGATGAACATCCACCAGCTGTTGCATTTTAAAGCAGAATATGAGAGACATTAGCATGATTTTATTTAATGTGGAGAAAGCAGAATAGATCTGAACACTAATTTCTTGTGTTATTATGAGATTTACTGTTGGACCTGGATTTTAACTCCCTCTCTTTCCCTTTGTCCCCCTAGGTTTCTTAGCAAAGTGGGCATTTTTGCATGCACAGCTTTTCCCACAGCTCAGCTGAACACAGAAGTGCAGGTTCTGTACCCCCATTTCAGAACAGGTTACACACACCCACCTGCTGTAGCCTGCTGAACACTGGAGCATGACTGCCTTCGTGTGACTCAGGTACTGCAGTGACAAACCCTGTGACAGCTCTGCAGGACACTTTAAGGACATTTTACTGAGGACTTTCCTTTAAGAGTCACCTTCTGGGCACTATCCCATCCTAATACCCACTAAAGAAATCAAGCAACACAATGCAGACAGGTGGGTTTTATTTCACTTTTTCAATCTGTCAGGAAACCTGAACTACACTGGAGAGTGGGGAGCAATTATGTGCTGTCCATCAATATTATCCTGGATCTCCCCTTCCCACCTGCATTCGCCCCTGGTGCCCTTCTTTGCTCCATCCAAGTCAAGTCATTTTACTATTTTAAGTCAAAAGCTCAGATTACTTAATTCCTAAATTGATCTAGATCATGGAAATTAATTTTTTCCCCCTCAGCAGATATGTAGTGAAAAGGCAGTTAACCCAGTTCACAGTGTATTTCATCGGTTGCTCTTACATTCCAGAAGGTTTTTGAATCAGTTCTGTAAATGTCAGTTCACTGTAATGCACTGCATCAAGAAGACTGAGTAAAATGCAGCCATTTTGAGCATTTGAGAGGCAGTGATCAGGAACACAATAATGAATTGCAACGTGTCTTCTCATGCCTGCACAGAAATAAATGCAATGCCTATACCAGTAATACTGATACTTGGCAATTGAACTGTGGTATTTTTCAGCTTTGCGGATGTGGGGGTAGATACGATAAAACCACCAGCCGGAAGGACTGCAAGAGGCTGTCTGTCAGCTTTTCTAAAAGTGATTAGGCTTCCAGCTTCTGAAGAGGGAAAGAAGAGGAAAACACAAAGAGGAGATGTGCCTCTAAAATGGTGAGCAAATGGTCACTTTAGGACTGCAGCTGTTTTTCTCTGCAGGAGGCACAGACAAGACACCAGAAGAATATTTGGCAAATATTGTTCAATATGTAGAGAAATACATAATGTGTGATATATGGTGCTAGGCTTTCCCCTTAAACAAATCTCATTCCCAGATGGCCTGCAAGATATTAAACTATTGCTTATGTTTGCAGTTCCAGCTGGAGACAGCATATAAACAAAACTACTTCTCTAAGTCTTTTTGCAGTACAGTGGAATGTTTATTCTTACTTTCAAATAAATCCATTGAACAGCATTAGATATAGATAAATACAAAATACATCAAATTTCAACACTAACTTATCACTTCACTGCAGTTATTTAAAAGAAGAATATAAAGCAAGGACAACTTCCCTTGGTCCAGCCTACTAAAAAGAAAAATCAGGGGTTCTACCTAGGTCCTAACTGCCCTCCAGGCTTTAGATGACTTCTCCAAACACCAAACCATGCATGAAAGCAGAAAAGATTCAGTGAACCCAGGAAACTTCTCAATTTAATGAATAACTTCACCAAATATACCAAAAATCATAATTTGGTATATTATGCTTTTGGTACTCTAATTGGTTGCATAATCTTTAATTAAACAGTTTCGCCTAAAACGAAAATGGTGTGGGAAAACCACACTCTGCAAGAATTCCCTGGTACAACACACATTTGGAATTGTTGGGCTCCTAATTAAGTTTCCATTAACGTATATAAACRGAAAAAAAAAGATGTCAGAAAGCAAAATTGAGAGCATAGATGAGGTGGTCTGGTGTGTCTCGGGCCCCCTGTCCCGCGTTGCCTGGCCAGCCCTGACACCGGCTGCAGTGAAGGTACAGTTCGGTATTTATTCTGAGACACTTCCCAGATCCTGTGGGTCCTTGCCGCAGTGGCAGCGTGAGCAATGGCGAGGAATAAAGGAAGGACTCTTAYGGGGAACTTCTGCTGGAGTTTATTGAGGTCCACGCGGGACCATGTGTCCACCAGAAGGTCGCCCACGAGAGCGGGGTTCTTCTCTGTACAACACCTTATAAACAGGGGAGGAGCAGGGGGTAGGGTACAGCTTGAAACCAATCCAGGGTATGAAGGGTGTGAYTCTGTACATAAATGACAAATATTATAACAAATCAATAATGCAGGGGAGGGGACAACTGGGATCCTGCCCAATCACTCGATGCCCTCACTGYGAGTGATCTGCCCCATGTTCTAGAAAGTTCCATCAGGGCGAGGCTTTGAGGTGATGGACTGGACCCATAACTATGATTGATAATAATAACTGGGGTAAACCATAAAGGGGTAAAACATGGGGTACGTGGGACAAACCAATGTAACTTATATGAAGCAGTATAAAACAAGGAATAAATACATACAGAAAACTGATAAAACCAAAAAACACACCACTACACATAGGCTAGATCTAGAGATGGCCAAGAATTTTAAAGGAATTAAAAGATAGAAGAATGCTAAAAATGTTCTTGAGATAGCAAAGCCTAGACTCCAAGAGTAGGAACAGCAATGAGCTCTCCCATCAGTGCCATATCAGCATCCACTGACAGAGGCAGCTGGCCAAGCACTTGAAAACTCTCCAGTCTGGGGGACTGCAGGAGAGGAAAAACAGTTTAGACCATGCAACTTAAGAGAAATCATTCTCCACGGCTTTGTTTAGGGGTGAGACCTGATGAAAAAAGGGAAGGTCCTTCCCCCCAAGTGGTAGGGAAAGTCGGCCCTATTAAGTGCAATGCTTCTTCCCTGTTCTAATATGTGTTATGAAACTCAGCTGCATCCCCCAGGCCTTCCAGAAAGCAACATTAACATTTCTGTGTTGGGATCTTTGAAGGTCCTTCCCTTTCTGTAAACTTCTGATACTGCTTTTACTTTCTGCCTTCCTGAATTCTGGTAATCCGTCGGCTTGTTCTCGGCTGCTTTCCTTCATTTCTCCTCAGAGCTCTCCAAATAAAAGACTACATCAAGGCATGGAATTTCACACTCACAGTGCTTCTGTGCTCACTTTGTTGACAGGAGTTCAATGCCCATTCCAGAATGTGTAATTGTATATGGATGTTAGCAACACATACATGTGCAAATGATGGGACACAGCTGCTACACCAGCTATGAGACAGAACTCATTCTGTCAGCATGGGCTTAGGGGAACACACCAGGGCCTTCCTTGATCCAGGAAGATATTGTCTGTTCTGCTAAGTTGTTCCTCTATTTGTTCCCAGCCCTTTCTGCTACTTTCCTCTCCTCCCCTTTTTTGTTCCAGGAGGTTAGTGTGTAACAGCCATTCTTAGAGCTCACAGCTCAGGCAACGCAGAGTTAGTTTTAGCTTTACAAACAGGCACCTTTTACATTTTTTTTTCTGGTGCTAGCCTCTTCCTGCTCATTTTACTTATGCTGCTCAACGAATAAGTATAAGAAATCACTAAGGGTATGGTAAATAGCTAACAAAGCTTAAAAAAATACAGGGATTATTCTACACGTGTTTTGCTTAAAGCAGTGAATCAAATTAAGGCTTCCATCAACAAAGAAATCTCAACACTATGAACAGCATTTAGCAGAACAGATAGCATCCATCCCCTTTCTTTACCTTTTTTGAGCAGAAGAGTGACTTTTAATTTACGTGTATAACAAGCGTTAACATGCTGACACAGACCATGCTTCCACTTGTCTAAATCCAATTCTACGATATATTTACTGCCTGCTGGATGTAAGTACCACTCCAGGGAAGTGATTGTCCCCATTTTCCTTACACCTGTAATATGAAAATCTTTCAGCATTTGCTGTGCTGCTAAGATGATTGGGATCAAATACTCTAAAATCTAAGACTGATTTTGCAAGAGCACTCTAAGTCATTATTTAAAATGTTCTCATAACCTTATTGCACTCAACAATACATTCCAAGTTCACTCTTTTATCCAGACTGCAGCATCTTTAGGTTCTTTGCCTGAATCTGTACATCTCTCCTGACAAAAAAGGTCTGAGCTGCAGGTAGCCCAACGACTTCAGGAATCTGAGAAGAATGTGGAGCTTCACACCTCGGCCTTCCTGGTGGCTCTAAGTGCAAGACAGCAAACTTCAGACAGACATTTAAAAAAACAACAACTAAAACAAACAAAACCGCCAAATCAAACAGCCATCACCAAACAAACTGCCCAAAAAACCTAACCCTCACAATTAGCCACCTTACTTAAACACAAAGCCTTTGAAAATGTTGTTCATTAGCTTGTCAACCTCAAGAGAAACGCAGTTTCTCCATTTCAGGTTTCATCTGCAGACAGAACAAGTTTCAATGCATGTTTTACCTCCTATTTCACTGCTGCAGCTTTAAATAATCCCTAGGAAGCAGGAGGTGTTACCAAAGATGCCAGGATCCCTCAGCTGCTATTTTCCACAGGTTAGTACCACAGGTTAGTTGCTATTGTTCACTCACCTCCTGGGCCTCCAGTACCCGCCAGTCCGGGCTGTACCACAGGGTGTCTAGGCTGGCAGAGAGCAAAAACCCTGACTCCATTCCCAGCTTCTTTAGGCAAAATCATTGCAGAAGACCTTTTCAAGTTTAACAGAGCCTTGCTCTGGAGTAAGGAGTGTAGCAGGCACTTGCCAGTAGCTAAAATGATCATGACCACAGCCTCATTCCAGCAGAACTCAAAGTAACAGGGAAGAGTCAAAAACCAACAACAGCAACAACAAAAAGCCCACATAGAAAACCAACCAAGTAATAAAATACCCACAACCAACCTCAAAGCATAAACCCCCTGTGTTGGTTTGAAAGACAGGTGTCCACCAGGGAAAGCTGAAGCTCCCATTGGAATGGAGGATATAAACCCCCTCCCTCCAAATTATTATAATTTTGCAATTAGGGGCTTTCAGGCAAAGATACAGGAATAGGAATAACAGTTCTTTACTAGTATGTATAACAAAGCAAAACAACAACTACAGCATTAACAACAAAACAGAACCAGGAACCTCGAGGACTGTCCTTCACAAAACCCAGGGCAGTTTGGTCTCGGTGTCCCTGCAGAACCCTCGGAGCACCAAGCTGGAACAGTGGAGAGTCCCAGGCTGGTGGCTGGAATGGCAGGATGTCCCCAGCAGGCAGGGGCAGGAAGTCCTGGCAGGGCAGAGGGGTGCAGGGTCACACTGTAGCAAAAAGAGCAGCGCCAAAGAAGCCCCAACCGTGGGGCAGGGCTGGCTCAGCTCCAGCAGGGCGGCAGAGGAGCTCAGAATTACAGGGCACGTGAGCAGATAATGGTAGATTTCCCAGGACTGGACTTTTCTGGTGACGATGAACTCCTCCAGCAGCAAGCAGCAGCCTGGCCATCCTCTCTTCAATGCCAACAGCAAGAGAGAAATAGCTGCCTCTCACCCCATCCTTTACCTGCCAAAAACTCACTTGGATCCCTCCTGACTTTCAGCCACCTCTTTGTTTTGGTCAAGCACCCATAGGCACCCAGTACTTAGTCTCCTAGCAACTTATGGGGAAACATTCTATAAGTAAAAAAGGAACAAATCTAACCCGCAACACCCCCATAATTTTATGCCAAGCTTCAAGACAGTAACATCCCCACCAGAGGAGGCAACCCTCTCCTTCACGAGAACCGGTGGTGAAATTGCCATTTAAATTAGGATACCAGAGCTGCAAGGGATTCAACTCCTGCCCTTGCCCTTGGACACACAGAAGTCCTCCCCGCAACCTTCCCCCACCCGCTCTGCCTGTGAGCCCACAGGTCTTTCTCTACCCCAAACAGCTGAATTTCAGTCAGCATTCAAAACCCAGCCTGCTGGAATTTACTTATTTATCTCTCAATGACCTGAACATTTCATGGCTGCTGTTCTGCCTTTTTTACTCTCTAGCTTTACTGAAAAAACACTTTTCAATTCAGTCCTTTTAGATGCATTGCCACTTCCTCTTTTCTAGGAAGCCACTACCTTTTTGACCATCTATCCTAAACTAAAACAACCCCCTGCAAATCAACAAAAAAATAAAGCCCACCCAGCACAAATACAGCTTTTCCTTGGTCTTCTCTAAACCAGGGATGTGTAACACCTGGATTGAACAAAAGCCTTTTGTTTTATTAACTATAAAAGCATTTCAGTTTAAGCCATCTCAAGCTTCTGGAAGGAACCCATGCTACTATAATTTTGCTCCAAATCACTCCTGTTTGATTAACACAACAATTGGTTTTAAGGGGTAGAAAACAGCAGAATTAGTGGCTGAGCATTTGCCAAAGTCAAAACATCACAAGCAACATCATACTGATCACATAGAGACGGAAATATCAAGCAGCTCTATTGATCTGTGTGAGATCTTGCTGCCAGCAGAGTACTGCAATCACCCYACGCTGAATTCTTAAACACATGGCATAGGTACACTTCAGCTGGTGTCAWGCAGTGTCACCTACAYCAGGCCAAGTCAGTCCCCACAACAYGCACCAACATCCAGAARTAACAGCGGTTGTGGAAGCCTGATTTAATCTCTCCATGGATTTGGGGTTTCTTTGTTAATAGTAGTTGCAATTAGGATTAAGTACAAATTCTGCTTTGACAGCCTATCAAATGACAACCAGCATAAAGCATGGCAATAGCAAGATGGAGAAGGGCATGGGTCAAACTGCTGCTGCATGAAATTGGCTGGACTGCCACACTGCACATGCCCAGCACGAGCCACCAGCTCTAAAAMCAGAGCTGCAGGCGTTATTCCTAGCATAAAAAGCAGTCGGCCTGATCGCTGAACACATATTGGTCATTTCAACAATATGAAGCAGCAAAGCTGGGCACTGAAGAATTCTTATCTGCAGAGCAGTATTAACTGAGCATAAATCTGCAATGAAGCCTTTGGCTGCGGATAAGGCTGCTGGAAAACACAGCCAACCCAACTGCACCAAGAGCATCGGCAGCACACTCCCTTCCCCAMAGAGGACACAAAGGCCTTTCCCTGGCAAGGACCTGCAGCTCTGCTCCCTTGGCTCCTGCTGTCCCAGCAGATCCCACAGATGCCCRGGGCCAGAGCCTGTGTTGGTGTCACTGCTGTGGCCTGGGCAAGAGCCACTGCTGGGTGCTGAGACTGCTCCTGACAGAGGCACTGTGCCGTGTGTTCCGGCTCTGGCCGGGATGCAGGAGACACGGTTCCTACTTGCTGGCAATTAACCCGTTCAAGCTGGGTCATTTGCTTTCTGCCTGCTTCATTCCCTGCACACACAGTTCCATGAACACAGCAATGCTCCCCAGTCAGCTTCCCCATCAGTGAGTCCAGCTGTGGAAATTTCACTGCTACCCAGAGATGCTATCAGGATATTATGGCCTTTCAAAGCACAGCTGAYGCTCCAATCTCCTCTCACTGGCGTCATGAATGAGGAATAAAATTGGCATATGCCAGAGGACTGGTATTAAATTTAAAAACCAAAAAACCTCACCATTCCCTGCCCCCTAAAAAAGACACAAACAAAAACACAAACTAAGACACCAGTTACAAGTAAGTCGGTAAAAACACTCACATGAAAGCAGACAATGGAAATCCAGAACCACAAAAATTTAATTGAGGTCAAAGTAAAAATTATCATTTCTGGTCACTCCAGAAGTCTCCATCTTGCCACAAATAAATATKTTAAATATAAATGCTTGTGGAAGATTCCCAAAATTTTAGCTCACGTTAGTATGCCTTTTGTTTGATGTTTGCCCTGCTGAGAGACTAACGTCTTTTTAGAATGATAACTGTGAWGTTATCTTTTTTTAATGCCTATTGAGAGTGAAGCAGCTAATACATGCAAACAGAACTAAATATATAGTCATTCTTATTATAAATGGATTTGGAGTTTGAGTACAAAGGAAAACAAACTATATTCCCTCAACAAATAGATATTTGGTTAATTCCTAGCAAGACCTAATCTCTGCACCGACTCCCAGAGCTCTGTGGAAGAAACTATGTAAGGCCAAACAATGCAAAGTCAGTGGATTCCTTGCATTTTCCTCCACATAAAAAGGGAGAATGAGATACCTACTGCACCTTATTATCCCATCCTCTTTAGAAAGTGAAGATAAAAATATACAAATCTGCATCCTGGGAGGAGTGGAGGGAGGAAATCATATTTGAGCAGTTGCATTATTTTATCAGATAAGAACTATGAGAGCCTTACTTGACTTTTTTCACTGCTGATTCTTCAGCACCAGTTCAGCCCTTGGCCTTGTATCACCCTCAGCCACATCCTGCAGCAGAAAGACATTTCTGACACAGAAAAGAACACCTGAATCTCCCTACACTCGAGCTTGCTTTTCTAAGACAAACATTGGCAATGTGTTCAACATTTTCCAGAGCATTCCAAGGTGTCAGATACAACTCCTAGAACTTATGTTTTTAAAAGTAACAGATGTACCCAATAGATCTCAGTTGCCTTGCTATTTCACATTTGATAAATATCAGCCAAAAGTTTCCAGCACTTTAAACACACCAATGTTTCTTACCTTTGCACAGTGATGTTTGCACATATTTAGAAATATACAGCATTTTAAACAAACAATAAAGCAATATTAAAACAGAGCTGAGTGCTTTGAGGAAAAAAAAATCTTTTCAACTTTCAACAGGATTTACAGATGAGAAATCAGTCTTTTTTYCTACAATTTGTTAGATAGCATTTTCATGTAATATTCCTAAAGTAGAAGCCAACTTCTCATTTTATTAGCAGAAGAAAAGCCAAAAAGCCAAAAAGCAGAATATGGTCTACTGAAATTCTCATTTTAGGTTCATATGAACAAAGCAAGGCACAACCCCACTAGATCCTATTGTTTCTTCCTGAGACCAGAGAAGTATAATAAAATGTTGAATGTGCTCATATTGATATTATTTTCTCATGTCAAGGAAAATACTTTTCTAAATTCACYTTGAGGAGCAGAAGGCAAGATCTATGGGCAAACCAATGTTTATGTGATGCTGCATTTAAAAACAATTTTTAAACCAGCATGTAGATGGGATCCTGTGAGCAACCCTGCCCTGCTAAGCCAGGCACAGGCTGAAGGGGTGGCCCTGCAGCCAGGGCCGTGTCACACAGCACAAGGCCAGGCACTCACCCACTACTAACAGCACGGAAAAGACATTTTTCTGCACCCTTTCCTAGAAAACCCATCCTGTGGGGTAGCAGCTAGACACCCTACTCATGAGTTCATGCCCATGACATAGTAGCTCCGATGTCCTTAGAAGCAACATCCTAGATTCTGTGGTGGAAGAGCTCTAGATAATTCATTAATCCACAAGCCAAGATGGATGACAGATCAGTTTGCAAAATTTTTTTTGTGAACTGCAGTTTCTGTGTAAAAATCAGTTTGTGATACAACCAAAATTGTAAAGAAATGTGTAGTGGCAAGTAAGATGGTCTTTTGTTAGTTACATTCCTGACAGTGACTCCATACATCATATACAAAGACCCCAAAACCAAACAAAACACAGAAGGGGGAAAAAAAAGAAAAAAAAAATTAAAAGACGTGCCTGGGATTTCCCCTCCCAGAACACAAATGTTTCTTGAAGACTTGACTTATTCCTATCTTCCCTGMCAATATCTGGTCTCTTTCAAGGTAGCAGTCACTAACATTTTGAGACATAAATGCTATACCCACCACACACAGGGTCATATTTAAAAAAGAAAATTAATCATTCTCATCCATTAATAGTCACAGAACCAGAATCCAGTTCACAACATGCCTTCAAGCCTCAGTCTGCAAAATGCTGAACCTAATTTGTTTGAGGCGCAGTAGTTAAGTTCCTGTAGAATTGCTACAGATGCTTGAGGGTTAAACCAACAGAATTCTAATTTATGTGATTTAGCACATAACCACTGATTGCTGCAGAATTTGATAAGGCCCTTATCTGTCAAGCAAACCATGCTATGGGATGTGCAAATCACAAGCTGCTACCCTTTTAGTTACCCCTTCCTCCAGGAGAAAGGCCAGAGTGCCCATGTTCAATATGGATGAGGGCAGCTCGTGATGGCATCCCCATTCCAAATTCGAGCTGCAGCAGATTCAACATGCAGTATTTTAAAACTGAAGGTGTRGAGGTTTGGTTTTTTTGTTGTTTTTTTCCTTAAACAGGGTCCTATTGTAGACAAACTGCCCATTCCCTCTGCAGGGAGAAAGCAGAGAGCACATCAGAGCAAACCCACTTTCTCCATTCCCAACACTCCCCACAACCTATCCTCAAACTCATAGGAGTATCCTAAGCCAGAATGGCTGGTTCATRTAATATTTTGAGTCCCTTCAATTCCCTTCCTTTCTGCCAAAAAATTCAAGTGCAAGCTGTCCCCTGCCCAACACCCCCTCCCTTCCCACAGATGCCCCCTTCCTGCTCTGCTGGGCACAGCTCAGTGTCTAAGCCATGGGGCTGGCTGCACAGCGTCTCTTGGACAGAACTCTGCACTAAAAGAGGCCCCCCACTCCAGTACAGCTACTCCCCCTCAACTGACCATTGGTTTGCAGGAAAGTACTCAATTTGTTTTACTCCTGCCTAAAATAAGTTCCTCCTGTATATCATTAACAATATTTAGTCCATTCACTGCTTTGTAACAGCGTAAGGACTAGAAACCATTTTCACAATTTGAGTGCCCTGGTCTGCATTCTTTGCTATTTGAAGAATAAATCGAACATGTCTGGAATATTTCAGTCTCTGTGGTAAGATTAATGACTGAGCAGACAGAGCAAGTGAGATGCAATTCTAACATGCTTAGTGCACTCTTTTCTAGGAGCCTATAGGCTATGATACACCCTTACAGAAAACAGATTTGTATTAAAGGAGACYGAATTTTGTTAACCACCACACAAAATACTTAACAAAAATGTAAAGATGCTCAAATAGAAATTAATCAATCTGACTATCTAAACTCACTCTAGTGACCTAAGAAGAGAAAACTATTTCCCTTTAGCGGTCTATGGGAATTTAATTTAAATCAGTAGCCAGCTGCATCCAAAATGTTAATATTCTCCAATATACAAATTCTTCTTTCAGTTCTCCACCTGTTTACACAGGTCTTGCACAGGAAAAGCTCCTGTACACCTCAGAGAGCATTAATCATGGCTACATTCCAGTAATGGATGCACCATTGGCCTTCCCAACTACACAGCAGACAGCAACCGTACCACAGTGCAGACAAGTAGCAAGTAAGTACAAATATTTACTTAATTAAAAAGCCTTTTTGTGTATCTATAAAATACACACACAGAGCTCCTAAATAGGTTTTCAGTGTTGTCCTTAAGTGTTCCTTTTATTTGTGCTTTACATGACTAGTAGTTTTTCACCATTAATATAAAGCCCAGACACCCAGCAGGAGTGTTGTTGCGTTCCAGCTCTTGTGATGATTCCATCTGTGATCCAATACAAACCTGCTGCAGTGCTGGGCCTCTCTTCATGAACCTGAAAGCTCTGCATTAAAAAAAGCATCTATCCCTTTGTTCTTGGTCTGAATTTCACCTTTCCCAACCTTTTTCAATTTAGTGCTTCCTTTGTTTTACCTTTGTTTCAAGGAGAAAAATCTGACACACTAAGCCTGCAATTCAGAGAGTGTGGATCAGCTGACAGGGTGATCAAAAGAGCACAGACCCGAGTACACAATACAAAACACAAACTCCAGATCAGTCATGAAACCATCACAGCCTCATGCCAAACCTCTCAAACCCACTCCTGCCAGGTGCAGTAGCTCAAGAGCAGTGGCACCGTGACAGCGGTATATTGCTCTCCACTCTGCAGCCAGCCTGTCTGCCAGCTTGTACATCTTTGTCCAATACTCCAGTGTATAGTAAAAATACACATACTATTTGCTTAAATTCCAGAGCTTATGCTAAACTTTGGCTTGTCAAAGCATCTGGAAGACAAGTAGTAATGTGGCTGATGCACAGATGGAGGAAAAAAATTATTTTGTCCTCTTTCTAATACAGATCTACCACTAATGCTGCAGAATATTTCCTCCTGCAACTCAGCACCATCTCTCTTCTCCTCACCACCCTGTCACTGCCCCTACATCTACTCTTATAAAAGTACTTTATCATGGTTCGCTTTAAAGTTTTTTTCTCATGAAGAATCTCAGTGTAATGGGGCATTCCATCAAGAGGCCCACAGCACACAGCCAGGACTCTAAAAGGGGGTTTGGTGATAGATAAAGGTAATTATAGTGTAACATTTGCCATACCACAATTTAAGGCTATGTCAGCACTTTTCCCCGTTTAAGAGGCTTATAAGTCTGAAAGCCTCTGGCCTGAAACTTGATAAATACATCCAGTGAAAAATAATCTGAATTGTAGAGTCAATGAGATGCCTTGAATTGAAAAGCAGTCACGCTAAAAGTAGTCTTGAACTCATAGTGGATGGAAGATTAGATATGAGTTGCAAAGAGATCTAAAAATAAATCACTTCATGCATATTTTGAAGAACTGCCAGTGGACAAGTTTTTAGAATACATACTCTAATTTTCTTGGTAAAATTATAACTAAGAATGAAAAGTATGCCTSAACACATGTTCCAGACCTCAGCAACTGTTGATCAAAAGTTCTAGCAAACCAACAAAGTATGTCCTTTTTCCAGGGCAGCCTTCCTATTGCATGCTAATATGCTTCCCCCACCCAAGTGTTTTAGGGAACCCACTGGAATGGTAAAATACACATTTTTCCATTAATGCTCTGTACATAAGCCCTGAAATCACAACTGCACTTTACAGACATCACTCAGGCCTGGTGATACAGTTGGGTACAGGCCAGGTGAGCACAGATCTGATCCCCTCTGTACATAGCACTAGCCCAAGCCAGCTCTGGTCCAAGAGTGCTGTGGACACATCAGCTGAGTGATGCACCTGAGCCAGGACTTCACCACTGAATACCTCAGAGAGAAGGGGAAAAAATAAAAAGAARAAAAAAAAGAAAAAAGGAAAAGGAAAAAAAGAGGAAAGAAAAGGGGGAGAGAGGAAGACAAACTCCCAACCCATACACATTAAAAATAAGCCACAGCCTTCTGCAGTTGCCACAGTCTAAGCATAGTTCAGTTTGTGCCAATACAGTTCAATACTGTTTAATTACAGATTCAGAAATACTGAACTGGACTAGCTGTAATTTGGCTGCACACTCCTATAAACAGGCCCAAGAATTTGAATTCAAGCATCCTGAACCAGAGCTGTATCCAGGCTCCATCTCATTTGGCAAAGCAGCTTAGCCAGTGTATAGATACTGATTTACCCCAGTTTCCATCAAAGCATGGGGCCTGTGATGGCTGGCACAGGTCAGGACACGGCTGTGGAATCAAAGCGGTACTTGAACTGTGAAAGGAGTCAACAGTGGCACCACAGACATTTTGGATCATGCCTTGCATGCTCATTGTCACAATGAGCTTCACTATATTTTTGAAGTCCCTGAAYCCATTTGTTTTACCATCAAGCCTCTATCAATTCTACAGCATCTTCTGGAGCAGGACAGAAAACAGGAGCCATGACAGGCCCACCTTCCCCTCCCAAGCTGTAATTTCTGCAGTGTCTTTTACCATAACAGCAAAAAATGTCACTAGTTGTGTATTCAATGCAAATAAGAAAAATTTCATGTAGCCATAAAGCATTGCCTATAGTTGCAATCTGTCCTCATTAGATATGAAGCAGAATCTCTCCTTTTCACAGGAATTTCTCATACATTGGGGAAAATACCACTCAAGTCAGTAAAGTTACACTTCTTTGTATTTTTAAAACTAAAGAAGAAAACCAGYATTCATCACTTCTGAAAAATCACCCTGAACACCAGGAACAGTTCCACATCACAACCAACCCCATAAAAAACACACACCAAAAAAACCCTCCGTTGTGATAATCCCATCACCACTTCAGAGCCAGTCCTTGAAGGAGCAGAGATCTGCTTGTWATTTAGCAGACACTATAAAAATACGACCTGGCATCAGCTGTGTTAATAAAAATAATTWCAGTGAGCAGAACTCCCTCTTGAGTGGAAATCTGCTGGATACAGACAGAGTAGATAGCTCTACATTATTCCTCTTAAACTTTTGGAGAATGGTCATCTTAGATTAGGTGTGGTTACAGGTATACAGGCAAAGGAAAGAATGGACACACTTACCACTAGTTCATGGCTGATAAAAATCCAAGCACAGTCAACACAGAGGTTGGGACCTTTGGCTGATCAAAGTGATCCTGGAGARGTTTTACGTGCTGCCAAGGGCCTCCCTGCCATTCACACCACACACCTGAGGGAGCAGGAAGGATTGCTGCCTCGAGAGGCTTTGGGAGAAGGAGGGCAATATGCACATTAAATTGCACTGGACTTGAAACACAGAGACCCCAGGAAGGAGAACCCTCAGCAGCAATGACCCCWGTAAGGCTTCTGGAGGAATGAGGTACTTACCTGCTCTACAGATTCAGAGAGGATGGAACCAAAAGGACATGGGAATGTCACTAAGAGCATTTTAGAAAAGCTTTTTGATATGGGTGGTTGGAAAATGAAACACAAACTCATTCTGACCATTGTCATTTGCAATCACAGAGTAAGAAGAGGATAAAGTAAAAAGAGAGAAAACTGTTTCTTTATGAGAAAACATAGACATGTTTTTTTTCTTACCTCCACATTCCATGGAGAGTCCATGAACAAGGTGATCTTATTAATTCACTGCATACATGAGAATTATATTGTAGAGAAAGGTGACATCAAGTATGCATGTGTCAAGCGGGAGRAAAAAAAAGAGGAAAATATCACATAGACTGGAAASAAAGACAATGTACGAAGATAAAGTAACAGTAAAAAAAGGAATATACTAACCAAGCTTATATATGAAACAAAAATGACAGAAAGTTTATTTTAAGTAAAATTACATGACAGTAGTAAGAATCAAGTTAYTTTTCAGTTCCCTCCTTTCCACTTTCTGTTTAAGATAGTCTGCAAATGGCCACAMTGAGACTGGAGAACATAAAAGGCACCTGTTGACAAAAGGTCTWTTATTTTACTCTTACAGAGTTAAAAGAAGACAGCACTCAGTAGTTAAAGAAGGTCCAATTAAAATTCACAGAGCTATTGATCTCAGCCCTGCTCCAGTGAACCCTCTTTCTGCTTCTAGCTCATAAACAAGATGACACAGAAAAGAACTATCGATTTTCATATGATATTTTTTGGAGACATTTTCTTATAATCTTAAAATTGCATCAAGTGTTCATAAAACAAATAGACTTAATGTGGTCACGTCTGGCAGACAGCACAACCCATTTGCCAATTATTTTACATGGGGGAGATAAACCAGACAGATGGGTTCTACTTAACACAAACTCAAGTTTTCCACCTGGAAACCAACATGCATCATCATTCTATATCCACTTGTCTGATACATGACAGAGCAATAACTTTGTACTCCAAATAAGTATAGGCTGATCAAAACACCCCCAGCTGGCATTTCTTGCAACCCTGAGGAGGCTGAACCTCTCTGAACTCATCCAGTGGCCGAAGAGAAATTCACCCCAGAGACTGGAGCATCTGCCCCTGGGGTACCTCCAAGGCTGATAAGATATCCCCTCACCTTCTTGATCACCAACTATAAATATAAACCTGCAAAATAAACTATAATTTTGGGCCCCAACTTGCAACACTTTTAGGCAGCAAATTATTAAATAGCTGGGCTAAAGTTTAACATTTGAGTGGAAAAAAGGCAGTTAAAACACAAGCACCAGAGAAAACAGAAATGTCAGTGTGCCTCTGCTAAAGAGCTTAGAAACAACTGACTGTGCCCAGAGCGTTCTGGATGAGGTCAAAGCCCAGCAAGTTTCCCTGACATCATCTCCCAGCAAGTTTCACAGTGGGTCACAGTGCCCACAATGGTAATACCAGAAATTCTATTTGTCAGCATTAGAAGAAGTAGGAATACTCTCCCCTGCCTCCTTAGCACACCAGCCTTTTCTGTAGGCCAGTTCACAATGATACCCTGACGTGCCATTCTTAAACTATAAGTTACAGGAGAGAAGCACAGCTCTGTGGGATAAACACTATCCCACCTGGGATTTTCATTTCTTCACCTGGGAACGGGCAGGAGCTGATGTTGTTCAGATGGGAGGCACTAAAACTTCTGCTTTTACTACTGCCCTCTCAGTCAAGAAACTCATTACATAAACCAGGCAGCCAAAAATCAGTAACTGTGCAAAAACTTGGTTTTCTTATCTACTTATTTACAACCTGATGCAAAATTGATCATGCCTAGTTACAAGAGTCACTCYATATACAAGCATGTCTAAACTAGGATATTTGATAAACTCAATTATGATGTATCTTTCATTGGACTAAATTTTGAATTAGGGACAACTGGTAATATTAAGCCTGAGAGAGCAACAAAGACAATTCAGGGTATATAACTAATGTTCTAATGTTTATATAACTAATGTTGCAGGAATAAAAAGTAGAAAAATAGTTCAAGGATTCCTTCTATCTGCGAATAGTTTAGTTCTTGTAAAACAGGGGGGCAAAAACCCACTCAAGCAATGGCAGAATACTTGGACAGAATTATTTTGTGATCTCCTGTGTTTAAGCAGAGACCACTTCAAAACATTAATTTGCTTCAGGGATTTGTTTAAAGCTGAGTGTGTTCCTACACAGTTTCTTTTCAGGACCGAGACTAAGTTCTGGACTGTTTTGATGCCCCTTTCCTAGTCACCTTGGTYCACACAGTATAAATAATTACAGAACTCCTCTATAAACAAATAAAAAGGACTTCTAAGCCTTTGCTTTCTGCTGTAYTAGTAATTTCCCTAGAAGGCAGATATAGCCTGATTCCTACCACCTAATTTCAGTTATAAAGAATGTTCTTACTGACAGGTTTTTGTCTAGTCTTAAGCCAGCACCCTCCCAGGCACTCCATCCATGGGGCTATCTTACTGCCAGGAAATTCCCAACCTCTACCTTACATCTTGCCAAAATATGACTTTTTAACTTTTTGTTTGAACCAATACAGATAGAGGGAAGAACACATGAGACCATTCAGTTTTAGAATCCATTTTGCGCATTCTCTCCCCATTCAAACACTCTACCACCTTCAGGCTTCATTTCTGGACAGCTTTTTCTCAGCCACACTCACAACTCATCTGTACTACCACCCTATTGACTTGCCAGATGGGTTATTTACTGCTCTTCATGTAAAACTGTACCTAACTAATTATTTCATGAGTGTTTCCATTGCTGGTTCTGGGGAATCTTTTATGGGATATCAAAAGCTTTACTAAAATTACTTCCACTGTTTTTCCTGTAACAAAGWCCTACTTATCTTCTTAGAAAGAGTGCAAGTGTGTTTGCCAAGGACAAATTGTGTCAGTGTGGGCTACTACTTCCTTTTCTTA
Organism: Mixornis gularis; assembly: GCA_003546035.1. NCBI lineage: Eukaryota > Metazoa > Chordata > Aves > Passeriformes > Timaliidae > Mixornis > Mixornis gularis. The sequence continues at coordinate 1,024,349 of QVAJ01000239.1, forward strand.
TCAGTGCTGACAAGAAGATTAATTCTTAAGTTCTTTGGTTTCATTTACACTCATAGTTAGATTTGATATAATATGCTTGTACTTGATCCCTACATATCCCACTCAACCCAAGAGCAGTAAGAAGATATAATGGCTGTGCATTGACGAAGCAGTTTAATGACCTCAAATACTATGGAAACTAGGAACCATAGACCTTATACCTTCACAACCTTCTGATTACAGAAGTACTTCAGCCGAAATCAGAAGAGCAGCTCCTAGCACAGGAACAGCTTAGGATTTCCTGCAAGAAAACAGCCAAAACCCTATAAGCCATTAAATCTTCAGGCCAAACAGTTCAATTCAGCATTAAACCCATTTATACTGCAAACCAGTGCCACCTGTCAGGACCCCACCTTGCAAACAACCTCAAGAATGACTATCCTTTCTCTTTACTACTCATAGATGAGGTCATGATAAGGGACAGAAGGAGGGCAAGTTGTGAGAATATGAGAGATGTGGGAAAACTATTTTTTATTTTCTGCTAAAGGCCTAACTCTACAGAATGCCTGGTGCAGCTAAGAGAGCAGAAAAGGTGTAACTGGCACTATTAAGTTCTGTCAGTTGAGAAGTACACACTGTTTACACAGAAATCCTCCAATTTCACATTGCAACTTTTGAGCTCTATTTTGATTCATGGACTAATACTTTCTGCAGCCTGAAACTTTGAAACGTATTTAAGTTAGAAAAAAATTGCACTCAACAGCAAACTCTCTAACAGAAAAATTATGTAACTCAATGGTCATTTCCTCAATGTAGTTTGCGCTGGTTTCTCTTACCAATATATAAGTAAAATGAAATGAAATGAAATGTTAATGAAACAAATGGAAGATTTCTTGATTTTTCAGACTAGAAAAAAGTAGCTTAACACAAATAAAAAAGGCAAAAATCTCAGCCCAGGAATTCAATAACAAATCCCTGAGATTTCCACTGTCACTGTGACAGAGAAGATGTGGACTAAAGCCTGCATGGGTAGGAATCCTAAATTGCAAAAAAGGTGTGAGGAAAGACCACATGCTATGTGAAGGCAACTGCTTTCCAACCTTGTCTTTTTTTTTCAGTAACTGAGGAATGTATTACTGCATACAGACCCTTAAATTCACCATTGCCTTATTCAAGCCATAATATAAGCAAAACCCCCAACAACYCAAAGCACTGCTCACAGGTGGGTTTGGAACGCAGTTAACTCCTCCTGAACACAAATATGGACCCATTCATCTTGCTTTTGCTGGAGCCAGCAGGGTTTGATCTGCCYGGAGAGCCACTGTGATGACAACACCATTGAAAACACACCTCAGGGGGTCAGAGCCTACCTTTGTCAATGAAGCCCATGGCTGCAGGTCCATGCTGTTGCCCTGTTTTCTGCCTTTCTGTCTCTGTGCAGAAGTTTCACACGCAGCCTTAATGTAAACAAAGTTTATTCTTGGAATGTTTGCATTCTTCTCCTCTGAGAGAGGAGATGATTGATGGTCATGTCCACCATACAGGTTGAGAGGTGGTGACCTCTCTAGCCAATCTCTGGACCTCTGTACAAATGTATAAAAGTTTAGATTGTAAATAAAGTAGAGAGTTTTGTCCCCTCACTGCTGCTGTGTCTGCCTGCTCTCTTTCTGTCCCTAAAGTGGGACACACCCAGCCTCGGTCTCGGCTAGCAACAACCACACCATGCCTTGGCTCTTTGGCAGTACTGGGACATTTCCTAGCAGGAAGGTTTGCTCTACAGCTTATGGGGGAGTATRGCTGGTCAGCAAATTTTCTGCTGTCCTGTTTCTGTGTAACACTGGTCATAGCTCTTGTTACAGCTGCTATGTGAGCCCCAGCACTGTAACACTGATATTCACAGACCAGCTCACATTCACACAGCACAACATTATTAAAGGACTTGGCCATTTCTACGCCTGTTGTTCATAATCAGYTCTTACCCATCACTTCCACATCTGAAGGTGCTCTCTCTTCCCTCACAGTTTGCACCCAAACAGCAAAGAATCACAGCACAGACTGCAAGAATTCAGCTCCAGAGCCAAGAAGTGTATTTTTCTATCCTTAATACTTGTTTAACAAAACATTTTATATGGTATTCAGCACTTGATTCTGTCTTTCAAATACAGATTTTTCCAGCTGTTGCTCCTTAAAGCAGAGAAACAGAATACTGTTAAGCTCCTCTGAATATACCAAAGTGAAAATTTCAGAAATATAAAGCAAAATACTTGTAACATCACTATAGAGCTAGTACCTGCTGCATTCAGAAATAAACCAGGTATTAAAAACTACACATGCAGGAAGATTCAGCGAAGACTGATAATATAAGGTACAAGTCTGATTTTAAGAACCAGAACAACAGCGTCATCCAGTATGATCTGGCACAGCTCAGCTGGCATCCAAACTATGCTACATTTCAATGGAAATACAGTGAAATGCAACAGCGTGACACAAATGCAGAAAATAATAGTATTAGCAATGATCAGATCTAGCCAAGGCTTATCCTTTCAACTTTCTTAGATACACATCTCACCTTCTTTAGGCATTCTCTCAAGATAAGCATAAAAATGTGTCACTTTCCTCATTCCAGCTATGCAGCTTGAAAGAAAAAAAATGATGATGGCACGGAGCACAATGTGCATAAACTTGCTACACTTCACTGCATGATCCAGATTTGTCACATGTGAAAGACCACTGCCACCATCTGGCGCCTTCCAAGTCTCGAATCTTTCTTTCTAATCAAAAAGGAATTCACCCTTTATGTAATTCAATACAGAAAAGAGGGAAGTGGAAGAGAAGAGGTTCTGAACAACAGATCAGGAGGCTTTAAAAGCCCTTCCAGCGCAGCTGTTGCAAAAGGAGGCCAATATTTTGATGGAGCAAACCACAAATATTGGAGGTGGAAAAGGATTAGTAAAATAAAATAAGCAAGGTCTTGTCAAAGAAAAACAGCTGAGATTTAGAAAAAACTAAGACTATGATTCAGTTCATATCCGTAAACATCTAAGGAGTTATGAACTTTTAAAAATATTTTTCCAAGCATTGCTCACAAGAAGGTTAGGAATCATCCAAACAAAGCATTAGCTATTCTTATGACCTTCACACATGAGAAAAAAAAAACAAAACCAGACAATCACAATTCAAAAGTTTTTATTTTCCTTCAGTTATTACTCTCAGAAAACAAAATCAGTTCCTGGTACTATACTCAATTTAAGAATTTTTCTTAAGAACCAGATAAGCATCTTGCTTTTAAAACTGTTTAATATGTCTTTCAACTGATTTTACATTGTATTTGGGGATGTTTGGGAATCCTCTGGGATAATCCCACCCATACCATTCTTGAGACCAGGGAACATGACAGCATTCATTAATATTTCCTCCCTCCTTTCTTCGAGTGGATCCTTAAAGTGGGAGCTAATACATTTCTGTGCTTTGCTGGGGTCAGATGAGCCTTCTCAATCCCATTGCTGACAAAAGCAGTCCCAGCCCTGCACAAGATGCAGAACCTGCTGCTGAAATCCTTCCCCCGCCCATTTCTGGACGCCGATGTGCTGAGACAGCCCTGTGACCTACCTGTGCTCAAAGAGGAGCACTTTGTGGCACACGGGAAACTAAAGAGCAAAGGACATGAGTTAAACAGGCAGCACCACAGCACTGAGCATGTGCCGCCAAACCCATCACTGTGCAGTGCCCCAAACCCAGGGAAGCACACGATRGGCCAGCAGGTCCTGGCCTCTGCTTGATCAGGGCCTGACACTGTACTCCACTCTGACACTCAATACTTCTTAATAAAGTGCTGGCCTGGTCTTGTAGCACGTGGGTGTAACAAAACCCCGGCAATAAAAGCAAAGGCACACAGTGTCGCTGTCAGTGACAGCAGTGCACAGGGATCATCATGTGCCCAGGAGCGGCTCTGCAGAGCCACAGATCCACTCAGGCACAGGACATGGCCTCACCGGCCTCCATGCACAGCCACACCAGGGCACTTCAGGCTGCTTTCAGCCTGCTTGGACACACTGCTTGGAAACATGCACAGATGCCCCAATTCCCTCTTACACAGATCCCACGTTTCTATCTCCAATGTGCCCTTCCCCTCTCCTGCCTTTAGTGGCTCACCCTGCCAAAACAGTTGTAAAGGGTACAGCAAGTACCTGGGGTTTTGCCCAGCTAACACCAGAAATATACTCTAATTCTTTGCAAGTGGGTAATGGAAGCTGTGAATCTGAATATTAGACACAGATAAAGTTAGCAGGCAAGGCAAACCTGAGCATAGGCATATACAGAGTCAATTTTATTCAACTCTGGTTAATCAAAATCCAGGTACCTTAAAATTCAAAGCACAGACACATTCATTTTTCCATCTTCCTTGAAGTGATAACTGCACAAGCTGCAGCTTCAGAGTCCCCAGCAGGACACACAACTTGTGCTACAGCAAAAGTCCTTGCAGTTTCCAGAGAAGCACGCCCTGCCCAATTAACCAGCAGTTCATTTGCAAAGGCATCAATCCACAGGACCTTCTCATGCTTGTGGGTTTTGTCATCCTGACTCTACTCTTCAGATTCCCTCCTGGAGGCAGCCTGAAACATTCTGTCACAAAGCTATACGGATAAATTAATATGGATAAATTATTGGGTGGATGTTGCCAATACAGCTTTGCATTAATTATTCATAATCATGGCAAAATATTTCCCATATTCATAACATAGTAAATTACTAATTTAGGTGCATGTTAATCCGAAGATGATGATTCACACAGCAGCCCACATGATGTAGCACTTAATCACTCCTTGAAAATTAAGACACCTCTCCCATGAAGTTTACAAGAATAATACCCAAACTGCAACAGGTTTATAGCTAAGCAACACAATTAATCTATATTCCTATCGGAACAGTTGGATCCATTTTTGTCATCTCTGCCCAGCATCATCATTTAATTGCTTTCCACTGCTCACTTCTCATTGGGCCAGCTTCATTAGAACAGTGGTTTATGTAAGCAGCTTTTTTAAAATATTAACTTCTAAAAAGCCTAAATTTGGACAATGATAAATGGAGATTAACATATTTCATACATGCTGTAATTGCTATGCCAGAGTCACAAAGTGGTATTTATTAATATGCAGATTTGAAAGGTACAAATAAAAAGTATTTATTTACATAATCTGTTAGTAGGTATTGGTATTCTCAAAAACACTTGGTGAAAATCTAAACTACTCCTCAGGTAAATGGAAACAGTCTGGGTCTACCAAATGAGATCTGAAGCCCCAAACAGTAACCTGTGGATACTTTTCCTCCCATCACCATGTAAGGGTTTTGTTGTACATTAGCTCTTAGGAGAATTTGCTCTTTGAGCAAAACGCAAATAATTCGAAGACCTTACTACGCAAGATGTATTTTATAAAAATCTGATTTTCTTTTACCCAGAAATAGAAAACATTGTCTTCTTATACATGACCTTCAGGTTTTTGCTATTTCAGAGGCAGGGTTAAGCAAGTCCTAGTCCATAACACTACAGACCTACTTTGTGGTTTTCATGATAATATAAGAAACAAGGCTTTTTGCAGTCTGAAAAATCATTCACATTAAAAACCTCCCCAACGAGCTGGCAGAGACAGGATCACTGGCAGTTTTTAAGACACAAGTGGACAAAGGGCTAGATAATCTCACCTAGGCTCCCTTTCCCACAAAATCTGAGGCAGATGATCTCCAAAGTTCCTTCAAACTTGGGCTTTTCTGTGATGATGCTATGACTTCTGGCCCAGTGTCCATAGCACAATCCAAGAGCCCAAAACTATTTTTTAAATAAAAAAGGGCTTATCATTAGCACACTTTCTCTGCTGTCTGGCTAAGTTCTTCATGCAGGAGCTCTGGCACATTATTCCTTGTCTCTAGACATGTGGAGGGGAGCAGATCATTACTTGGAGCTGCACAGATCTCTCTTGCATCTGAGAGCTGATGTCTTCTCCAAACCATCCTGTTTTGTTTAATATTTGCAAACCTATGCATACATAGTTCTTCCAGGATCATATTTCAAGTACCTCTCACCACCTTTCCACTCTTCTCTACTTCCACTTTCTCTACTTTTGCCTGGCTTATGAGCTGCTGTTCAGAACCTGACCTAGCTGCAATGCTCCAGGTGGCACCTGGCAGCATGACATGCAGAGTGGGCAGATGACTCCCTGTTTCCTGCAGAAATATAAATCTCCCTCATACATCTTAGCAGTGTAAATGCTTTTCACAAAAGCTTGACCTTGCTGGCACTGGGATTCAGGTGAACAGAGGCATTCCCTTCTGATGGGGTGTTCTGTATCCTGTGTCTGTGTGGATGCTTTTCTTACACGTCTCCCAGACCAACTGCTGAATCTGCAGTGCCAGTACAATTGGATGCTTTGGCAGGGGGATGTTCATTTGGAATTCTATTCCTTCCAAGTTTCGTATTGTGCCAATTTGCTAAGTGCACCCTCTGTCCCTTCTTCATTCACAAGTAAAAGCCATACTGAGCAGTAGCAGGCCCAGGCCAGCCTGCTGAGGAACGCCCATCCTCTGTCACAGCTGCCACATACAAMTATTCCCCAAATGCAGTTTCCAGCCACTCACGCACCACCAGTAGCTGTTCTCACTGAGCAAGTCCCCTCACAAACCCCGAACTACAGCAGGGAGTCTCCCATTTGTCTTTCTGTAGCAGCCAGAGCTGCCTCCATCACAGCTGGCTCCAGCCCATGGCAGTGCAGTTTACCTGTGCAAGGGGAAGGGCTGGAGGAAGTGCAGCAGCCTGGTAAGAGAACACAATGACTCCAAAAGGGAGAACACTTTTACAGGTGCAGTAATTGGTTGCCTTTGCAACAATCACACTCTGCCAGCTTCATTTTTCAGGAAAAAAACCATCAGATTAGAACAGATGGGGGTAGATCAAAACAGATTGCACAGAACAGGCACAGTCTAATGGTGAATTGGGAACACTGAGCAAATATAAGAAGCCCATGTGCTTTGCGTCTGAATTGGAAACAGAGATCTTTCATTCCAGCTTTCAAGTGCTGGTATAAATGCTCTTCTATCTGTTCTGACAGCTAATGGCAAACTATCACATTTGCAATAGCTTTACTTGGGTCTCAATGCTGCAGTTATGACCAGGATCACAGATCTGTATAAGATGGGCACAGACTTCTCTTGCTCACAGAAAGCAAGAAGATGCAAGCACAGAGTGTGTCCTCAAGCCACAGCTTCTCCAGCAATCCACAGTACTTCCCACACCTGGTCACCAACACTGCACCCACAAAATCAACCATGCTCAGCAATGCCATTCCATCTACAACCATCTTTTGATGAACATGGAATCAATCATCACTTGGGAGATGATGATACAGAAAGTAGTTCTGGTAAAGAAAAAGTAAACTTTTTAAATGAAGCTTTCTACATAGATGAAAATATTTTCTGATTCAATGAGGCAAAATAGGAATCCAGATAAAAATTAAGTAGCCTATCCATTCACAATCAGTTCATTTCTATTCTTTCCTCCACACGATTGTTAGATTCTGGCTCTATCCTCTTTGCCTTGTATTTCTAAGGTGCGATGAAAATTTCCATCTTAAATCTTCATTCTTGGTTTAATTATATTGGTAGAGTATTGCAGTGGAATGAGTATCCATCAGATTGTCCTGTATTTTCACTCTGAGTGATCCTACTTAGGGTTATGGCAGGGAGGGTTACACTCATAGCACTGAATTTTTCTTTAGTGACTAAATCTAATCAATCAATTCTTTCTTTACATGACAGGCTATAATATAGTGTTTTCACCCAATTCTATACAGGTAAAAAAAAAATTAGCTCTTTGTCAAAATATTGTATCAGTGATAGCATTTGGACTCGCCTTTTTTTTAAAAGGAATGCACTAAGGATCTGGAATTTCATCACCAGATGCACCAAAAGAGATTAAAAACTTCCAGGAATCCATGTGGGAAAAAAAATAAATTACAACAGCAGGCTATCACTGAATGCACCAAGCAAAAATAATTAACACTTGTTTCTCTTTGTGAATAATGCATAGCTGTAATAAGAGCTTTGCTTCCAAACAATCACTATGCCATGTAGCTAGGACATACAGCCAGAAAGTAAAGCACACTACAAAAGTTGTGCTCTCCTCATGCTCTTCCCAACAGGACTGCTTTAGGCATTGAGGAAAACACAGACCTAGAGAGAAGGACAGTCAGGTTTTCAGTCAGTCCTTCCAGGTTTTTTATATACCTGTCTTCAGGCCAGTGCACAAAAATCCCACAAGTAGTACTTCATTATGAAAAGGAAGCTTCTACTCATTGGACATTTATTTTTATTGTCCTACTGATGTTTTGGGTTTTGATGCTTTCCCTTGCATTATGAGTGCCCCTGCCAAGTATGCAATACAGCTTGCTAATGGAAAACTTGAGGATAAACCAAGCTCTGCTAAACTGGTTTTCCTCACACTGTTGCTGCTTCTATTCCAGCTTCTTAGTCAATGTTTCCAGTCACCACAATCACCTTCTGAGTAGGAACTCAGAAGAATATTCAGTGCCATTTGGGAACGGTGACCCTCACAGAAAGCCAGATGGCAATCCATGGTTTACTTCTACTTTAACTATTTATTTGGGCCTATTCAATTTAAACAAGAAGTCTGCTAGACTAATTATCCGGGACACTGCTCTGACCCATCACTTGTGTCCTTACCATGAGCAGTGAAAACAGGCATGGTGTGGTGAAGGCAACCTGTAGTGGTGTCTTTTGGGGTTTTTCCAGTTTTCTATATGCATCTGTTTGTTTTGTACTGTTTCACAATGGTTTTCCCCATGCACCCCATGTTTTACCCCATTATGGTTTACCCCAGTTGTTGTTATTAATCAATCATCATTTATGTGACACCTGGGTCCTGTCTGTCACTTCGGGGCCCCACCCTGATAGAAAGTTCTGGTGGGGATGCCGAGTGATTGGCAGGGTCTCAGTTCCCCTTCCCCCTTTGTTCATTGATTTGTTCTATGGGTTGTCACTTAGGCTCGAGGTCACTCCCTTCCCACTCTGGATTGGTTCCAAGTTGTATCTTCCCTACTGCCCCACCCCAATATTTAAGGTGAAAACTCACGAGTTCAGTGGTCTTCAGCGGGCTGACTCCTGGGTGGAAGGAAGTCGTGTGAATTTACTAAAAGCCAGTGAAAGTTCCCCACCGGAGTTCCATCCCTTTATTTCTCGCATTGTTCATGCTTCTGCCGAGGCAAAGACCCACAGGGTCGGAACTGAATTCCAGAATACAGGACCGTACCTTTTTTGGGACACTGGTGCCAGGGCTGGCTGGGAAGCGCAGGGAAAGCCCCGAGAGAAGCACCGCACCATCGCAGCAACCATTACCTACAAACCCACCTACCCAAAACCTACAGATGCTGCCACCTTTCACAGGCTACAGAGACCTCCCAGGCCCCAGACAGCACTCCTAGGCAAACTCTAGCACCACCTTTCCTTGCCATCACAGGGGCAGAGTCAGGCTAAGCTCTATCTCTGCTACAGGAAAGTGTCTTCAGAGGGTTTCCAGCACCAGAAAACTGCCAGGTTTGCTTCCAGGATCACTCATCTCAAAACTGGCCCAGAACTCCCTGTTCCAGCAGGGCCTAGAGAGGCAGCTGCACGTGCATCCCACAGGCACAGTGTGGATGGAGCCAGAGCCACCCCCACTCCACAGGCCAGGAGTCAAGCAGGCTCCACAGCACTGCTGCTGCTACAGCACAGCTGCAGAGTTTGTGTTCATGTAGCACAGCTGTGAGCTGTGCACAAGCACTGCCTGTCCCTCAGSTACTTTTGTCTTTGAAGAACAGAACTTTTATAGAAAAAGGCATAAGAAAAGCCTCAAAATTTGTTTTGCTTCCAAGGAAAAATATTAAAAAAAAAAAAAGTACAGCAATAAATACCTCAAACCAAATGTTTGAATCCAAACATCTTCAAAGAGCAAGGCTAACAGCACTTCTTTCATTCTTTTTTCATTAAAATGGAACAAAATGGTTTGCTGCATACATGTTGTTCACTTCAAAAGACCATTCTTAATCCATTAATAAATAGCAGCCTAGAAGGAATCATACAAAAGTAAATTTTTAACACATTAGGCAAAACAGCAGCCAGCAGATGGGCAGGACTGAATTAACTGTGTGAATCCTTCTCACAGGTATCCTTGCAAAATGGGAAATTAACAACAGGAAAGTATTATTAGAAGGCAGAAAGTTTTTTAGGGTTTTTTTTTTTCAATTAATGAAATAGGTTTCATTGTACTCCAGGTTAGGTGATATAAAACATGAATCTATTTTTAAAAGCACAACTCAACAATACAATTCAAACTTACTTGTACCTATCAATTATATCCAAAGAGTAATGATGACATGAAACTGATAATGAAAAGAAAGTTAAAAAAACCCAATCTCATCACATAGTTGCTCCCTGGTTTCAGTGACTACTTCTGGCAGATTTGAACTAGACAACTTTGAGTATCACACCTTACAATAATCTGAAGAAAAATATCTGTATGAAGACTGGCTTAGCAGGTTCATAAATTGATAATTAAATAGAAAAAACAGTTTTCAGTTTTGGTAAAACTCTTCCTGACTCATCCTTGTTTCTGAGAGCTTTTTGCTCTGCCTTGTTTCCAATCATCCGTGCAATCGACAGCTGAAATCTGACTTTGAAAGGAAGGTTCCTTCCAATAGAAAGGATAAAGATTTCCTTGTCTGCAGGAAAGCATTATCCTTCTCCACACCTTAGCATGTTTATTTACAAGCAACTCATTAGCTTTCCAGCACAGACCAACATCTACTCTAATCACCCACTTTCCACAAAGCCCTAGCAATCAATTGACAGCTATCAAACCCCAGTCACGCTGTAATCAGAGCAGTTTTGGAAGGACTCCCTTCAACCCTGTGTGGAGGTACCAGCTTTTGAGGCGATCACCACTGAGTCTTTACCCTGATGGGAAGATGTTTGAGCTGTGACCCCTCATCCTCTGAATTTTAAGAGCTATGGTGACCTTCAGAGATTTTGGTGTTTATCACAAAACAATTCCATTAGCCTTGCTTCTCTTATGGAAGTAGCATGCATCTGCAATACCTTATTTCACGTCACATTCCAATTTAAGGCCAAAAAAAGTCACCCTGGCTGGGTACACAATCCAATCAGCACCACTGTGCGTACTCAAAAGGCTGCATACATTAGTTCATCTCTCACTTTTGGTCAAAAAAACCCAAAACCAAAAAGCACAACAAAAAAAGGCAAACTAACTAACTAAAATAAAGAAGCTTGTGAGTTCAAAGAGAGAACACAAGCATGTCAGCACTGAGCTCAGCCTCCTCCTGAGTACTTTGTATAGATCCAGCCTCTCTGAGAATAAGCATACTGTGGATTTAAGAAAGCAGAAAGGTAGAGTGGATGATCAGAGCTCCTTCTGTGGAAGGAACAATTAGGCAGGTTAAGGCTCTCGCAAGACTCGTGACTAAGCAGCACTGTAACGAGGTTCTGCCAACTCAGCAGTGAGATGGGAAGGTAAATAAGGAATGACCACTGCCATCTCACATTAGGCATAAGAAACAGTGGACATCAAATGAAGTTATCTGATACAGAGCCAAACCAAGGAAATACAAAGACTTAATTAAAGTGACTGGACTGGGGAACCCATTGCCCTGGTGGCTGCAATGAGAACATTTAAATGGGGTCAGTAAGCAATCAGTTACATGAATAGATTTTCTAAAACTTCATTTGGCCCTAAGTACAAAGGTGCCATCACCTGTCCTTGAAGGTCTCTCTGCTCCATTTCAGGAGACAGTTCTCTGAAGCATCACTCTTACTCATTTTTTCTGCTTCCTCAGGCACCTGCTACCAGCCACTGCCAGACAGAGCCACTCCTAAGTCTTGGGACAGGCGTTGAAATAGTCTATACCTTAAAAAAGAATGTAATCAAACCTGAAATGAGTGCTGAGGCAATAGCCTGATGCCCAGGAGCCTTGTGATCCAAGATGGATTCCCTCTTCTATGTTAGGATGTTCCCTTTTCATGAAAAAAAGCTTTCTTCTCACAGTACCAAGATTTCCCTTATCCTTAAAGCCTTGAGATACAAAAATGATTTTCATTTTCAGCAGAGCAGTTTAGTTTGTGTTACACCTCAAGGTGTGAGGAACTGAGTATGTCTTTCCCTAGGAAAGGGTCACATACAAGCTGGGATGGTAGCTGTCCCACACCACCCTGGGCTAGCAGGGGAAATCACAACCATACTACAAACAGCTTCAAGTGACTCCTCCAATTCCACCGCAGAGATGCCAAGAAAGTCCAGCTGCCTGGCTTGGCACAGAGGCAGGATAAGGAGTACTCCTACCCTGCACGGAGCCAACACTACTTGAGTGCTGCAGACACTGCTAAATGAACTGCATCTTGACACCAAAAATCCATCCTTTACACTCCCGGAAAAAGACTGCACCAAAGTTATGTCCCATTTCACTTGGAAAAAAGCAATTTTCACCTTAATCCTTAAGGACCTTCACTTTAGAAATGGAATAGGAACCTTCCCCTTCTAATTTAATGTATTAATTGATCTGATTAACCAAGTTGGGCTTTTCCTTTTCCAACGAGCAGACATGCAATGCCTGTCACATCACTGTGGTGAACACCCCTCTCCACTCAGGCAAAGCCTTCACTAGGCTCTTGCTTCCCTCCTGCTTGGCCTCAGGACCTCTCTGGTGCACAACTGTCACCTCCCTGATGTTGCCATGCTCAGTCACTCCCAGGCCAGGCCTGACAGAGCCACCTGCAGCTCCTCCCTGCACTGGGGCTGAAGCTACAGAACACCCCCCTGCACTCTGCATATCAACACTCAGGCTGCTTCACAGAGGTGACTCCATCTGAGAAGTCTTCCTTCTCCACAGAATAATTAAAACGTTAATCTAGCCAAAATCTTACAATACATACAAAAGCTGTTTGACTGTCGCTTCTTGTGTCTATTTCTCCTCCACCCAATAAACAAAGGATTTGCCCTCTTTTCTTTGTGATCATTATTTGAACTGCATAGCTTCAATATAGCTTGAATATAATTTAAGTTTTGCTTAGCTGATTTTTATTCTATTATCTCTTGTTCTCTGGGCAAGTATATATTTGATCTTGAGAGTCAATTTTTTCTAATTAAATCTGTGTTTTTAAAGGTAATATGAATTAGAGGGTAGAGCTGAATTAATACGTAACAGCTTGCATGGTGTTATATAGATGGAATAATAACTGACTTGTCTGAGCAGCACACCAGGACAGATTAGTTGTTACCCAAAGAAATTCTGTTATTCAGATTTTAGAACCCGTTGAAATACTACATGATGCCTAAATATATTACGAAAGCCTCTATAGAAATGCAAGTCTGTAATACAGATGTAATTGGAAATGTCAGCCTTTCAACTCAAACTGAAGTGTTGAGCACCTCCCAGCTTAAATCCCCAAGATGAAGGCCAAGGTGCTGCCTTAAGGCAGAGACAATCCTTTAGCCTCTTTTTACTTCACTGGGATGCAAACCTGAAAAAAAAAAAAAAAAAAAGATGGGTTCAAGGAAGGAAGAATGAAATCTCAATTGAATTACTACAACCCAAAATTTCCTATGCTTTGGGACATTAGGTCTTAACAGCTTAAGTTTGGCCTGGAACTGAAAAGGCCACCTTGTACTTTGAAATCTGCACCTATTTATTTAACTACAATTATGTGAACATCTTTGCAGCATAAGACTAAAAAATGCACAGTAGATTCACTTGCCCTCTTTAATACAAATTATATTTACGTTTTTAGTTCCTTTCCGTATTCTTGACAAGCCAGTGGGAATGAGGCAAGTGCATTGGAGGCCTGGACTACTATGTCAGTCAATCTAGCTTCTGAAATGCATATATTTGGCATATGCACATGTTTTCACAAGTTAAATTATGCCCCTAATTGGTACTTTATAATAAAATGTCTGAAGGAGACCAGGCTGCTCTGATATGCGAGCAATTTTAGATTTAAATTAAGTCAGGGATGGATTTCCATTTCAAAAATGATTTTGAAATTTAACAAGTGAAATACAGATATTGTTTTTAAAAAGGGAAACAAAAGAAGAGAATTCAAACTGTTCGGTCAGGCAGTTGATGTTGAGACAGCAGAAGTGTTACACATAGGAAAACGTTTTTCTTTGTGTTACTGTCCACTTGATTTAAGATAATAGTAGGAAGGTCATTTTAACAACTCTTCTATATGAACACATACTGATGGGTGGAGTTTAATTTTCTGCTACTTTGTCTAGCTCTTATTTTATAACCTAGAACTGCATGCCTTCTAAAAATACAAGAAAAAGTTGTAAGTTGTGGAATAAAGATCATAAAGTAGTTTTGTTGTGGAATAAAATCATAAGGTAGTTTTGTAACTGATTACTAGTACATCCTGTAATGACCAAGAGACCAAGAAACACAGTTACTCTGAAATTAAGAGGAAGATATTTGTTGGCTTTGAAAGCCATTACAAAAGGCAGCCTCCCTTCTGAACAGTTTATCCTTGTATAAATTCTGTTTACACTTCCATAAACTCCATAGCACAACTGCTCTGTTCCCAAACTCAGCACAAGCATCAAGCTGGGTTTCTTTTATTTTCAAGCTCAAGTAGTTCCTAAAAATATTCAAGAAGTTTTAATCTAAGGCTGCTGAGAATGAAAAGGCTTAAAAATTGAAAAGTGAAGGAAGATTTGGCCTATTTTGTTTTGTTCTGCTAGAACAGATAATAAGAAAAGAAGCAAGGTTATCTTTTTGAAGAAAATGCTTTACTGGTAAATGAACCACCTGCCTTCTGATTCTGCCTGCCCTGGGCTTACAATTGCTGATCTTTCCTGGCCCCTCCATTCTTCTCAGAAGATGTCATTTCTTCTCGCTTATACAACGTTGCTCTGAGCTGCTGGTGCTGCCACTACCTGTAACCTAAGCTCAAGAATTTTCCACTCTGATGGAAGCTACAAAAGAGCACAAGCGTGTTTGCTGGGGAAATACCACACAAAGCCATGAGTGTCTGACACCACTCACAAGCTCTTGGCAAGAGCAAAGCCCCTCAGCAGAGACATCTGGATTAAAAGACAGGACCATAGGAGGGAAGGAGGGACAGGCCTGCCTAGGACAAAGACCAAAGGATAGGTGGTGTAACAAAGCAAACAAATTCAATTTAGTAAAACATCCTGCATACAAGGTATCACCTAGCAGTTTACAGAGAGATAAGAGACCAAGATAATGCTTTAGAAAATTGGATACTGTGACTCATAAAAGGAAAACAGGAAAATACATAAATAAAGTTGAAGATGTTCAGATAAAGGAAAACTGCTGAATTTAAAARCATCTAGGATACAAGCATATGCTCTTACAGAAGAGACACAACTAAAGAAAAAATTAATCTCAAATGATTAAAGGCTTCTTTAGGCAGCTAAAGCCCGAGGGCTTATAAAAGCRTCTCAGTACAAGAAGTATTAGGTTGATGGAAAACAATTTTAACTGGGCGGAGCTGGAACCACACAAAAATCTCAACTTTTCAAGGCTTCCAACACCTCTCTCTGTCTTAGGCAAAACTTTAAACAGAGATTTAAAAATAATAATGGACAAGATTTTCTGAAACATAAAAACCTTTGACTTGGAATCAGATAAATATTGATTAAATCTCTTTATATTTAGACACAATGTCATAAATTCTATGTTGAAGTAAGGGAAAGGGGAATAAAAAAGGCATAATAAAAGTGTGAATCAATCGAGCAACAAGTATAATGAGAGAGCTGAAAGCACAACAGATTCACAATTTCTGGATGCACAGAAGTAATAAAAAAACTCTATTTACATGCAAAATTTAAGTGGAAAATTGTGACCACACCACAATTTTAATGATAACTTCAGAAAAAGGAACAGGCAGGTCACAAGGTCAAGCACCAGGGGCAGAGCTTGAGAGGACTCAACACAGAATCTGTCTGGGCAGCTGAAAAGWTTGGGAAGCAGCAGAGCTGCCAGTGCTGGGATGCTGCCCCTGGATGTATCAGTACAGRGCTGTAACACAACAGTACTGTGGGAGACTGTTCTAGAGGAAACCAGATGTCCTGAACACTGGAAATCACAAAAGTACCAGCAGAAAGAGCAAGAAGGATGTTCTCACACACCACCTGGAAGGATAGATGGGCAACACTTCAGGGAAGGACAGGAGAAACAACCAACACACTTGCAGTTTCTGAAACAAGAAACAACCTTGACCACTTGCAGTTTCTGCTGCTTGCAGCAAAGAGCTGCACAGGGACAGCTGAGGGGAAACAGTRGCAGGATCATAAAGGCAGAGGGAATTATTGATTCTTTCTTCTGGTGGGAGATTTTATCCTAGAAACAGAAAGTAGTGGAATCACAGAGGCAGCAGAGTCCGGATGGACAAATCAGTGACCACAAGGTACTAAGACAGTGACTGACAGCAGTGCTGAGGGTATCGCCTGAACAAGCTCCATCATCACTTTCAAAACTAAACTTGTGAGAAGTGCCAAAGTGTGGCACAAACCACTGCAATTCTGGAAACCAAATTACAAACTAAGTCTCCYAGAAGGTGGTGACAGGGCTGTTCCCATGCCCAAGTGAGAATGGCSACTAGCCTGCCCATATCTATATCCCTCCTGGGCACGTAGGGCCCAGCCCTGCAGCACCTTGCCAAGTGCCCCACTTCTGACCCTCATCAGGCACGTGGCAGCCACTGCCCACATTGTCACCTCCACCTTGCTTGAGGCTTCTCACTCATCCCTCACTTCTCATGGTGCACACCTATGTCAAAAACATTCAAACTTCCTTCCAAGACTAGAATGTCCATGGATGCATTTTCCTACCATGTTTATCTCACTCTAACTCACCTTAACGCAGCACATTAATTAGCTCTGCTTTTTTCAGCATACAAGTTCTACTCAACAACAACTACAGCCACTGGAAAAGACCATCTCCTCCCACTGGAGCCACTCACCTGCCAGCAGGTATTCCTGGGCTTCTCCCCTTTGCAGCAAAGTCCCTCAGCCTGACTGCATTGGAGCAACAAGAGGTGCAGCTGCATGAACCATGACTTCCAAACAATCACTGCCATTTGGCTTTACCCTAGTTCGATGAAGGAATTAATCTGAACACTGGGAGCAGTTTAAAGGATCTTTCCGGGATGTTTTTCCCTGTGAGCACTGCACCACAACATTCACCTCCTGAAGCAAAGGCCAGAATACATGAAGTGCCTAACGGAGTAACACTACAGACAGTCCTTTCAAAGCCACAACATACAGCCACTGTTTATATCAAAAAGAAAATGACATAAAAATTAAGGTGTTTCAGTTCTCATAGAACTGCTACAGTACAAATTATTATCTCAGCTATTCTTCTATGAGCATATTCAGGAATAGTTTTTTGCCATTGAATTATGTAAAAAAGACAGCTTAGGAAAAAATGCATGCATTGGATCTATTTTTCTTCCAAGAAAGACGAAAAATTTCTCAATTTTGCAAGCACAGTAGTCTCATGACACTAAATGTACTTTGCATCAGCTCAAGTTGTTGTGTATACTAAAATGATCAATGTTGAAAGCTTCTGAAATTATTTCCATAGTTAGACACTGCTTTTTCAAGGCTTAAACCAATTCCCTTCTACATTTTTATAGATTAGGAATCCGTCATTAAGATAAACATGTTCAAAATACTAAGCGCTTTTCTGGCATTTTCATTTCTAGAGTATACAAAAATATTCTGAACATGCCAAAAGTCACACTTGCAAATAAATTCAAGCACCTAATCAGCTCCAAATGAACAGGAAATTTCCTATGATGCAGCACAATAATAATATAAAATATTYGAGAGGTTAGATCACAGATTGAATTCATCTGGTGTTTTATAAAAAAACAAGAGTTAACTATATTTATTCAGCAACAGCACCAGCTGTAAAAGAATTTTAAGACAGTGATTAACTTTGAAACTACAGGTGAGTCCAATTTAGACCAAAACCACACACACAGCTGACCCACAAATAATGAGAACAGGTAACTGTTGTAATGCTTCAGCATCTGATTTCTATGATGGGAAGTGTGAAAATGAGCTTGCTTTTACAACCTTTTTCTACTCCAGAAACAGAGAACTTCCCAAGACAATTATTAATTGTGACAGATATGTCTTGGAAGTGAAAGAACTGCCATTACTTTCTACATAAAGATACGTATTGCAAATTTGAGTTGTAAAGATGACAAATCAACTATGCTGAAATCATGCGTTTCCTCAAAAGCTCCTGCTCTACACTTGTGTTTGTATAGAGCTGAGTTGCTCCCTTATGGATGCAAGTGTATGTAAAATTGAAAATTATGGGTTAAAATGGGAYTCATAAACATCTTCCTGATGTGCTCTAAGAGTTCACACAAGACAGTTAATTTTGGTGCAAGGTTTAATTTCTATTAACCTACTGTAGCCATTAGTGTTTTATTCCATTAATTTACAGTAAATTATGTTGGCTTGATCACTGATTAAAAACATTTTTAAAAGCAGAAGCTACACTTCAGTACTCACTTTTCCAGCAATAAGGTAAATAGTTATTCCAATTCTGTATATGGGGCAAAAGATAACCAGTCAATACTCAAGAACAGACTACTTAAGTGCCTTGAAAATTAAATTACATTGCAGCTCAATGTAATTTAAAATGTCAGAGAAATCAGAGGCTCTCACAGATTGTACTTAAAGTAATCTCTATATCCAGACCTTGCCTTTTCCCCATCCTGCTATTATTATTCCTTTAATATTTATTCACTTCACAAAACCCTAAAAACAACCAAATTTATTTCATCTTATTTACAGTAGAATGGTTTTTAAATAAACAAGGACATTTCCCATCRTAAATAAAGAACTGTTTTGGACAACAGCATTTCAGAAACCCAAGCACATCCATGGCATAATTTCATTGACAAGTTGCCATAGAAATAGCCAGCTCAAATGCATGCTAAATCTCAGTCACAGAACAAAAAGTAGTTCAATATTCTTTAACCAGTTTCAAGGGGGGAGGGGCCAGGAAGCTGATGGACAAAGCAGCAGGTAAAAGTCACAAAAAAGAAGSTTTGCAGGGAAGCCGTTGGAGTTAGGAGACTGCAGCACTGAGGGAAGCCGCGGATGTGGGGTGACACAGGGCACCCCAAAACCCTCACTCCCCCAAAGCGGCTCCCAGAGACCCAGCAGGGAGCAGCCTCAGCCCAGCCCTGAGGGCAGTGCCAGGAGCAGAGCTCAGCTCCCACACCTGCCAAGGGCTACAAGTCACCTCAGCAGGCAACTATGTGGCTATCGAGGCACGAGAGGGATGGTGCATGTGGCCAAACGTGCCAGGAAATGTGAAAAAAAACCCCAAACGTAAACAACCCCACCCAGTGGGTGCAAAGCCCCAGAAGGGCCCTGCAGAGCTGTGCTGGGCCGTGGAGCAGAGCAAACAAACCCTGTGATCTTCACAAAGCCCAACGACCTACAGATTTATACAGCGTCCTCAAACACAGCCACGCTACTCCCTGACGAAAAAGCAAACTCTCCTTATCAGCCTTCACTTTTAACCCAGTAAGCACACACGGGGCTCAGCCAGCTGCCAGGCCACACTGAAGGCAAATATGAGGGCACTGGACATCGCCCACACCTCTTACGAATGGGCAAGGAGACCTTCTTCTCCTTTTATAAAGGCTTTATTGACCAGTCTGGGTGGGGGTTTGAGGGATCATGCTCACCACCACTGCTTCCTTGTGGACAACGAGGAGAAGGAGGTGCAAGCAGCTTTGCCCAAAGACAGAGCTGGGGTCTCCGACCTTGCAGAAATCCTTATAGGAGACTTCCTCTGTCTTGGCTCATTGGAAGTCCAGGGGGTGACCTCAAGCAAGTCCTGGTAGKCATGGCGAGACAACCAAATGGCTCGACAGATAGCTTGGTGTCTTGTCCAAGTCCCCCAGCGTGGTCTGGTAAGTTATCTGGATGTCAGCTCGCTGTTTTTAGGTGTCTATATGTGGTGGTCTCACTTCCTGTTGTCGCTCAGGTTCATGGGAGTTGGCATGGTTAGCATACCGGGTGGAACCACTGGTTGCCATGTGGAAGTAGCCACTGGTTGCCATAGGGGAGCAGTGGAGGCGGGGCCCAACAGAACAAGGAACAAGGAACAGCAGCTAGGGATAAGGGGTACAGCAGGGGTACAAGGTAAGTGGTTTTCATTCCTTTACATTATTTAACAATCATTAACGAAACAAACAGTAACTGCACTACAATAAGCATGGCTACAAGCAACTTTTTAACTTTTCTTTCCAACACACTGACATGGGGGAGGCCCAGGGGCCGCTCCTCAAGTCAATTTTAACCTCAGTCAGGGAATTGGGGGCAGGTACAGGCCCAGGGGCTGCTCCTCAGGGCAATTAACCTCAGTCAGGGCCCAAGCAGGAGCTTCCAGGGTTTTTTTTCCAGCCAACATCAGTTTGTTCCGCTGGAAGTGTGGCAGCAGAATGCCATGACTGATAGTGTCAAAGGCAACTCCCAAAGGCTGGAGTAGCCGGTGGTAATTCATTTTCTATGACAAATTCCACATTTTGTTCTATTTTTTATATATTCAAAAATTAATTTGTTATTCAAAATTACTCTCCTGACCATTTCTAGGGGTTGTTTTTCTAACTTGTTTCAGTTCACCAGGTGAAACAGTTGCGATTGCAAACTTTATATCTGCACTCAGCAAATATATTGAAGTACGCATTTTAGCAGCTGTTCAAGAGACATTGGATAHCAAGGAAGTCTGTCACCGGGAGCCTTATGGAGATCAAATTTAGCTCACAGTCAACAAAATTATAATAAATTGAATTAGGAATTCAACATTTTTCATAGTCCGCAGGCCACTTAATGGTACATRTAGCTAGCACCATTAACATTTATTTGCAGAAAGTGCCCAATTGCACTGCTTCCTTAGGAAGTAACTGGATTTCTGCTAAAKTGTATTTATCTTTTTCTACCTTGCTTGACACATTTTGAATCCTTTAAAGTGAGAAGTAATCTATTTTCCTTCGTTGGTGAGGTTTTGCTGGTTACGGTTGGTTGAATGATAATTTTTTGCTGAGTAGAAATTCYTAGGTTTTCAGCTTCTGACTGAGGCAACATATGCAATTAGGAAYTATCATGTGCCATAGCTTAATCAACTTCTCATTAATATTCTTATCATCATCATTTTACGAAGAAAGAATTCTTTTCATGTGGAATAATCCGAAGGGAAAAAAAATCAGTCTCAAGACTGCATTGCAGTGCTCTCCTCTTTTCATCCAGGATGCTAAGAGGAAAGTGTTACTAACTGTTGTAGTGACAAAGACCTTGTTACCAGCATTATTTACAGTTCTGAGCAGAATGCATCACCACCCTGAACTCATAACCACCTTTAAAAYCTTTGATAATTTCTATTTTCTTTCTGGATTACTCCTGTCATGAAGAAGGTGGCACTGAATAGACTCTTCCTCCTTCACAAAGCCCTTTTTATTCTTTTTGGKCTATAGAAAGAGGAGTTCCTACCCCTGTTGCTGCATGGTACTCCTTGCCTATCTCCATAGCAATATTTCTGCATCAGTAAGAGGAGGCAGAAAGAGAAGGTGCCTGAGCCTTCACCTGAGTCGCACTGCTACGAAATATTCCCAGACAGCATTCTCAGCCCCAGAAGTCTGGAAACAGCCTCTGCCTAAYAAGGTGACAGTAGTGGCCTCCCCAGTGCTCATCTCAGCACCAGGCTTGAGGCAGACTTGGAGGTGGGCTCAATTTCAGTCCAGGCTGTTCCCTTTTCCCCCATTTCCCTTCCTCCTCCAGCCTCCTCTGCCAGCTCCAGCCCCTGCCATTTGACAGTCACATGCAGCTCTGTTCCCTGACACCTCTCCTGCTCAAAACAGAGGCTCATTTATATAAAGTCCTGAAGTGGACTAAAACTGAAGGAATTTGGATAAACCSCTAACCTGCTCACCCATTTCAGCCTTTAAAAGGAGGGGCAGAGATCCAGGGGAAGGAGCCAAGTCCTTCTGCAGAGACAGAACCAGAAAAAGCAAGCAAGGAAGAAAGGATGAAACAATGAGCACTGGGTCCTTCCTCCAAATATCTGTCKTCCCTTGTAACATAAACAACGGGAACTGAATTGTGACCCCAGACCAAAGACCTGCACCTCCACCTGCACTACAAGTCCCTTATTCAGGGATCCTCACTYACCAGTTAGTGTTAGTGTTTGCTTGTTTGGTTTTTAGGGTTTTTTTTTTTTTGGGTTTTGTTTGTTTGGTTGTTGTTTGGTGGCATTTTTTGTTTTGGGTTTTTGTTTGTTTTGTTTTGTTGTTGTTGTTGTTTTGGGGGTTTTTTGTGAGTGCAACAGGAGGTAAAGGGTTATATCATGTTTAAACATGAGAAAGGAATTTGTTTACTCACAGCAACATTTTGGAGATTGGGAGAAAAGGAAGGAAAGCCCCTGAATCCTCATAAGTAGTTCTACGTAAGTGGCACGTTTCCCTCATGTTTCAAAGAAATCTCATTTTCTTTTGTGATCCTGAAATATATCAGCTGATACTTCCTGCTAGTATGGACTTTAATTTAGACCTATGTCTTTATTTTAGCAGTGGATAAGCGAGACACCTGCATTCTAGATAATCATATGCCAGTATTGATTATTCTTACTGGTAATAGTTCACTACCAGTAGCAGCAGTAGCAATGCTGTGAAAGCTGCTTTCATAATGGTATTTCAACATTTGGGGACATTTTGCAATGAAAAACACAGGAACTACAGTCATAAATTTACCTGCTTAAAGAGAAGACAAATTAGACTTAATTAGAGTAATTAGATTAAATTTCTCTAATATAGCTTTAGTTCTCAGCATACTACACTGGCACTTTGACTCAGATGTTCTTCTGCTAGGTGCGAAATGAAGAAAGCCACAATTTGAATAAGAGCGAGAAAAAATGTGACAAGGAAGGCAAACTTTAATTAAAGGTATGAGTCTGTGGCTYAAGTGAGAACACAGCTTGCTTCTGCAAAAACCACTGCCAAGAAGACATGGTTTATGAAAACAAAAAGTTTGACCTAGCACAGCCTCAAACATGAGGCAGACTCAGGGCTGGAGTTCAAGTCTGGACTCAGCTCATGTTCAAATGCAGAAGAGCACTGCAAACACCCTGCRAATGTCACTGGCCCTGTGTCATTTCTACACCTGCAGGAGAGCAATACTCCAACAGCACCAGAGCCACTGTACCACCCAGCTGGGAGCGTGCAGGGTTACCTCCCTAGCCTGAGACATGGACCCCCGCCTTTCCTCTCTGTACAAAGCTGGACTGAGAATTTATCCTAGTCAAAAGCACTTGAGAAAAAGTCCATGTTGTGGCAAATAAGGTTTAGTGACTAACTGAAACAGGGGTCCACTATGGTTTTAGCATATGGCTTGATATTGCTGTTGTATAAAAAGTTCAATTTGAACATTTACTGCAAATTACCATTTGTTTTTTTCTTTTGTAGCGTTCTCCAGAAGTTTCAGGGATACGGTTTCCTTGAAAGATCATTTTCAAGGATGCACTAACAATTAGTACGTTTGCAAAAGAAGCACCTTCATGTCAGAGTTGTGTGTAGCAGTCTTTATTGACCCCTGCAAACAGACTACACTGCAATCCTACAATACAAGGAAAAAAACATTAGTCAAAAATATTTCTTTCCAGAAGTTGTGTGTCCCTTTACAACTCAGTAGTGAAGATGGGCAATAAAAAGTAGGGCTGGGAAAATGAGACTGGCAGTGAAAACAGCAGAGCTGTGGATGAAAGGAATGACCTCTGGGAAAAACAAGCAGAACATCAGTGGTATTAGTGTGAGACAAACATAGAGGATGAAAGAATAGGCAAACATGAGAGGATGGAAAAAAGACAATTGCTTTTGATACAGAATACAGTCAGATGAATACACTGATGAATCTGACAAAAAAAGGAAAAAAMCAACCATTATTTAATAATAATATGGCTTAATGCTTGTTTAGTTTTGGTTTAAATTTTCTTATCTGACATTAACAAAGCCGGGTCCCAGGAGTTTCCTGGCAGAAGCTGGCTGATGACAGGGGCCTGGTTTGGAATTGTGCTGCCAGTGTGCCATAAAGTGCCTCACCTAACCTGACAATTATACCCAACTCAAATGTTAGATGCTGGATTTGAGCTTGGACTGAAATGAAAACTATAGATAGTAAAAGTGGAAATGCACAATTAGGATATGTATATATCCTTAATTACAGCATAAAGTGGCACAGTGGAGAGGAGGATTAAATTATCATCCGAGATAGATCTGTTTCTTTTTCTCTAGTGTGCAAACACAAATACTGAGATGCCTTAATTAGAGCCATATGGCCAGTGCATGGAGTCACTGCAGGGTATTGTTAATGCAGTTTGAATGCCGAAACTGCTCATTCACATGTTGTTGAATTACTCTGAATAGTTACAGATAATAGTAATCAACCTTGGAAATACTGTTTGCAAAGATGGTTGGTTTTCAATAACGGTAACACTCCTGTGCTGTGTCCAACCACAAAATTCTAAGCACACCAATTCTGTATCATATAAAGATGCATCCACAGAGTGGCTCTGGTCTGGTTACCTCCACAAGAACATGCCTGTTTGGAAAGAAGCCCAGAACCCTCCCCCAAGTATAGGTTAAATTACTGATCGAGGCATGTGTCATTGTGTCATAGTACCATTTGGAGATACTGCACAGGGGCACTCAGCATCTTATAAAATTAATCCCTTATGTATTTTAGAAGAGTCACAGGTCAACAAACAGTGAAGTARGCAGCACAATATATCCCAAAACAAGTTAGGAAACTGGTGGAGTGGTTCAGTAGAGAGCCAATGCATGTAAACATTGATTTCAGATGCAAGGACAGATGAAAATAGTGTAAASGTAGTAGAACTTCATTTCTAGACGATATTCTAGTGGAAATCTTAAAATATAAAATACTTCAAATGTACTGAATGCTGCTTTGATTGTG
This sequence comes from Mixornis gularis, assembly GCA_003546035.1. Classification (NCBI taxonomy): domain Eukaryota; kingdom Metazoa; phylum Chordata; class Aves; order Passeriformes; family Timaliidae; genus Mixornis; species Mixornis gularis. Next base: position 1,049,400 of record QVAJ01000239.1, read on the forward strand.
TATTACCTCATCACTTGATGCTCTAGAAGACAGATATTTCTTTAACTGGCCAGTGATGAGGAATAAAGGCAAACTTAACAAGATGCTCAACTGAAGGTAGGAAAAGTCCTGCGTTATAAGGCAACACTTAATAATAAATGGTGGAAAAGTGGCTAACAGACAAATAAAACCAGTCAGTAAATTACTTTTTGACTATAAACCTATTGTTCATCTTTCCTCTTTCTACCTTTCCCTGCCTCCATATTCATTAGTAGGACCCTAGGGACACCAACACTTCCCAATGAAACCACTTGCAGGTGGATGAGGAGTGGTCAGGCCCAGCAGCCTGGGAGCTGTTGTGGCCATGCCAACTGGGCTCTGCCTGCAGTCCTCCATGTACTAAACAGTAGTTGTTGCTAAGAGATTTGCAGGGCAGGGAGGGGGAATAGCACAAGTAGGAGCATTTTACTGTCTATAAAATAAAAAAAAAAAGGCAGGGGGAAAAAAAGAAATAAGGAGGAACACTTATCACAGGAAAAAAGCAGGGAACAATTTCTTTACAAAATGAAAAGATATGAAAAGATTTATAAAGGCCAAAGTGGTACCACAAGTGAAGAATGATGTAAAGAGGTTCCTTATTCCATCATCTAGGATGTTAAAATATGGGGATAACAAGCAGAATTTTTTTGTTTTACATTCACTTTCATTCAGATTTTAAATTAAGAAAGACCAAAAAACCTTCAAAAGCAGTATTTTCTTTCCATGTTTACTACAAGACATCACAATAAATCAAACACAAGCTGTACCTTCAGAGCCCCACTATTATCAAGAATTGTCTGTTATTTCTATCATTGGCTTTCTTTTTATTTCCCTTGTGTGTTTCAGATCTATCTCCCATTAACTAGAGGGAGTAAAAAGCTGAGAAGGGAGACAGCAGGGATAATGAAAATAATGTTTTCTGCTCTGTGGCTGTCTATAGACTGTGGTGGACTGGCCCTGCTCATATGCCTGCTGTTCCCGTACCTGCTGTCCAAACTCACTAGGCAGGATATTAAGCAACTTCTTGTTTCTGCTTAAAAAAATCCCAAAACCATATATATATATATATATATATATATATATATATATCAGAGAAACTGAAATACTGAAATCTCACCTAAAGATCCTGCTCAGCAAAATATTCTGGTTTGCACTATTTTGTTATCCATATGAATAAATTTAATAAACCAAACAATCTTGTTAGCATACTTTGATGTACTCTGGAACAGTGCATATAGGGTCATTATGACACTGGTGAAGTGAATAGTGTATGAAGAAACACAGTTTTCTGTAACTTTTCCAAAAAACTCAAATATATTTGTAACAAGAATTCCTGATATAATTCTCCAGTAATTCTATATTCATGAAGCAAGCAATGTTTCTCTTCCACAGAATTTCTCCCTATTTTTTTAATATTATTTCTTCTATATATACAAAGTAAATGTCTAGAAACAGCATTAGTTGAAGAGTTATTTTGAAAACAGTGTTAAAGTTGTTTTACAAGTTTTCAAATATTTTAAGTTTGCATTTCTTGACACCACTTACTACTGTAATTAATACAAAAATTCAGCCTTGCTAGAAAGTTCTTATTAGTACAGGTATTTGAGAACATTTTCTCTTATTACAACATCTGACAAACAAAGAGCAGAAGACATGGCCTGGTCTCTCATCCAGTTAGTGCATTTTGAAGGCTCTTACTCATTACTTAGAAAGGCCTCTCAAAAATTGTGTCACAGGAAGAGAGTACAAATCATTTGCTATGTTGTTGTAGGCACAGTCCTGGCAACAAGAGGGAATGTTTGGTAAAAGCGGTCCTGTGTAGGAAGTGAACTCTCTGCTGTGCAGGGCACCCCTGGCAGCAGCAGCTTCTCCTCTCCGAGGTAAACCCAGCTGAATAAATCTGATGACAGTTAAGTCACCCAAAGCCCTGCTGGATGCTCAAACAAAACATCCTGTCTCTTTTCTACCAAAATTGCTCTGCTAAGTTATAAGTAATTTCCAAAGGATGATTTTTTCTAAACATTGAAAATATTTAAAAGAGTCACTTGTAATTTAAAAAACATAGTAAACTATAAAAGTAGTATATCAGTCGAGATAATTCAGTATTCAGGAGAAGGGTTTCACTGGAGTGTCACTGAGCTGTAATCTCCATTAGAAGACAAAGTATCCAGTAATAAACATCACTAAGACCCAAATAACAGACAGGAAGACTGAACTTTAGACTGCTTTCAAGGATATGTTAGGGGTATTGCTGAGACAAGTTATCCATCAACAAAACCTTGCTACATGCAGGTCTAACTAAATTATCTCTCTCAATTGTCACAGCATAGTAAATGCTGTTGAAGTAAATGATGGGAATGTGCACTCAATAGAAGTTTGTAATACTTACAAAAAAATTTTTATCAAAATTTTTTTTCCCAATGGATCTTTAAATCAATTTAAAAATTAATAGAGACTTTTTTTCTGCTAGGATATATCTGGTATGAGAAAAAAATTTGCCACCTTCCCTTGGGAATATCTCTGACAGTCTAGCAACAAGTTAAAGTGTTGCATAGGAAGTTATGCAGGGAAAAACCCTCATAAGAGTAAAATAATAATAATAATAAAATCCCCCTAGAACTGTGTAAGCACAGAATTTAGAAAAATTAAATCAGTGGTGATTATCATCACACAGAGAAACACAGGGAGGTCTCCATGAAAGTACAGAAATGGATGGGGCTCTGAGCAACCTGGTCTTGTGGAAGGTGTCCCTGCTTATAGTAGGGAGTTAGAATGAGATAAGGGATAAGGTTTAGAGCCCCTTCCAACCTGGAAGGTTGGATTCTGTGATCAGAGTATTTTACCTACAATCTGCTTCTAGATCAAAGAAGCACAAACCCTCCAACCCTCCAAACAGGGAACTGGCACTCAGATTAGGGAGGCTGCCTTGGCACGTGCTGAATCCCAAAGCACAGCTGTGGCTTTGGTGACACTCTGGGATGTAAATGTTCTTTCCCTGAGCCATGCAGAGCGCTGCTCTAACACCTCTGTGTCTGCCATGTAAGTTCAACAGACATGCCACAGCCCCCAGGAAACAGGAGTGCTGGAACTGTGGTGTGGAGCAGGAAGAACATACAGGCACAGCCTGACACCCTGGCATGGCTTCCCTGGGCACAGCCAGCCCAGCTGGAGGCTCATCCATTGATTAAATAACACTAGTGATGGCAGGGTGAAATGGGAAGCTGCATAATTAATCTGGCAGAAAAATAAAATGCCATGCAGTATGTTGGATGTATTTTAGAAAACAAAACTGCTGTCAAACCAAATTGTTGCTCTTGTGCCTCTCCTAAGAATGTGCCCTCTTATTCTGCATTACACAGTTCTCCACATGACAAAACATTAAAATTTGGCAAGTTAACATAAAAACATATAAATTATGTATTTAAAATGTACAAACCCAGTATCTTACCTCAAAGTGTGATATTAGTCTTCCAGTAGGAGTTCTAGACATTGGCCCTCCTCACTATGAGGATAGTCTGCATGACAGAAATCTCCTCTTGATCACATCATCGTTTTGCTACTAAAAGAAGATAATTATTAGTAGCACTAGTGTTAAGAATTGCCAAAGTGGAGAGGGGCCCTGATATTTTAAAACCTTTGATGCCTTTGATAATTGAACAGGAACATTACTCTTTTGCCACATCTTTTGTGTTCTCCCACCTGCGTATGGCTCATAGATTTCACCGAATTGTATGATCCCACCTCACAATTTATTGAGATTTATTATCTCAATAAACTCAATAAAATATGCACATACTCAAAATTGAGAATATCAGCCAGAAACTGACTGTCAAAATTACTCTCTCCCTCTGGCAGCAGGATGTTTTCTGGCATTTATGGATTTTCAGGTGGCTCCATTCAGCGACACTGGTTATGTTAATTTAACCTCTGCTCTTGTTAATTTACTTTCACTTCCTCTTTGCTCTCTTAATTGCAGGTCTTAGATTACCCATATCTGAAAACAAAAAGAAAAACAATAAAAAGTAAAAAAAAAAAATGAAAGGAGGCATTGACAGTGCTTCTGTGTACTTACCCTTAATCCTCCCTCTTTGGAGCGGTAAAATATCCTTGTTCACTAGCTGGCATCCATGTTAATTGTATTTTTAAAAGCCAATTTCAAGATACATAGAAATTAGTTATTCTCTCTCTGTATTACAGACCGAAAGGATCCAAGCCCTGGGCCATTCCAGAGATTAAAGCTGATCTACCATACTCTGCCAGGCTGGCAACATTTAAAGTCACCAAGTATAAGGCCTGGAAGCAACAACACTCCAGATTTCAAAGTTTTATCATCTTTGTAATTCTAACTAGTTCCATTTATTTCACATGCAGTTTCCAAGCAAGATGTTTTAGGAGATTTATTTATTCAGACTGTTACATTTTTTATTTTGGAAGTACAGAACTATCAATATTTGAATGCCTCACTCATGTTTACTTTCACTCGACCTACAGATTTGCTTTAATGTGACTTTTGATATGAATACTTTAGGTTGGGGTTGCTTAGTGTCTGCAGGATTTTTTACTTCAACCTCTAAGTTCCAATTTCTTGATAATTTATATTAATTAAGAAAGCCATATTGTTAAAACAATAAATATATAAAAATCATAAGATACAATTCAAGCATACAAAAAATAAAACCGATTTTATATCATTTAGGTACTTCAGATAGGATTCTTTTTCAATTCTTCTCTATGAAAGAAAGTAAAAAATAGCAAATATCTCCCCTTTTAGAAAGACATGGATGGGTGTGGTAGTTTAGCACATATGTGAAGTTTTTTTCCTAATGTCATGAATAGATTTTGTGTTGCCCAATTAAAATAAAAAAACCCAAACAAAGTTAAAAAATAGCAGCAATTTTAATTGAGGTAGCTTAAAGGTTACAATAATTTGATAATAATAATTAATATGAATATATGGGTTCTAATCATAGAAGAGCAATGGAACCGCGGGGTACGGTGCAGGACTTAATCTCCTGTCCCCCGTACAAAGTCAAAAATAGCTCGTTTCGCCTTTTTATCTTATTTGTCACCCCTTCCCACCTATTTTCGATTCATCACTGCCATAGTCTCCACCCATCACCACTTCCACTGCGCATGCTCTACCATCCCCATTTCATCTTCCTCATTTTGGGGGTCGCTGATGAAGGCTTCGAAAGTCTTCATCGCTGCCTGCTCCTTGAACTTTGAGTTTACACATGCGTATTAAGTTCAAAATTACATAATTATATACCATATATAGAAATCCGTATAACTGTCTCCAACTCAAAGGCTATAAATTTATTTTAATCAACGTTTCTTTGGATTCTCCCCAAAACTTTCCCATCCTTGAATAAATTTAGCTACCTTATCTTCAGCCCTTCCTGCACATCTGTTAGAGAAAGGGGAGACTTACCCCCCCCCCCACACTTCTTCTTAAAGTTACATTTTAACCATTGTTTTAAAATATTGATTCCTGTTTCAATATTATCGGCAGGAATCACACTCATTCCTCACACTAAGGAAGTTATAGCAGATGCTGGCAGCTTGGCTGATCAATTAAAGAGTTAGTTATGTCTCTGGAAAAACCAGGCTTAAGAACAGAGGATCCCATGTCCTTTCTCTTCCAGCTGRCCAGGAGGTAACATCATAAGCAGTGGGAGGCCCGATCCAGGCCCCACCACCCCTGGGCTGTCAGGGCCAGGCCTGGCTGGGCCTCTGAGGGCCACTGCCCCAATGAGCAGCAGTCTGGGCTAGCGGTGTCCCTTCTCTCCCCACTCGGCTCCCAAGGAGGGAAGGGAAGGCTGCAGATCGACAGTGCTGGCCCTGTGCCACAGGCCGTGGCAGCCAGCGGGGAGGGGTTGGCCCCAGCTGGGCCTTGGCCTGGCCGGGCTGTGCCCTGGCCTTGGCTGCCGGTGTTACTGGCCCAAGGGAGAAGAGAATCTTTCCCCTGGCCCCAGGGAGCAGTTCCTCCCCAGGGAGCAGTCCCGAGTCTGAGTCCGCTTTGGATGTGACCACCGGGTGGGGGAGGGCCATCTATCACCATTCCTGAGCATGGTTCCCGCCCCCCCCCCCATCACCTGCAGGGCTTTGAAGTTGGACACCAGGAGCCAGCTCCAGAGAAAGAAATACTCTGGGCAAAGACATTAACCCTTCCCTGCTCCATGGAAGACAGAGTGATTTAAAACTTAGAGAGGCAGCATGAGACAAAGTCAGTAAAAGAACTGATAATGACTATTGGAAAAAGGGATGGAGGAAGTGGACATTTTTGGCAGGACTTCTCTGGATGTAAATCATGGAGAAACTGACTATTTCTTATAATATCATAATGCTGTTTGGGGGAATGTTGTTCTAATCAAAAGTTGTGCACTGATATAATTGAGATTTGATTGAGATTTTTGAACAGAGTAAGCCCTCGCTCCTGGGSCTTACTGAGGATTTGAGGCTCTCGGCTCTTGGTGTAAAGGGAGGTCTCTATTTCTTTTGAGATARAGATGATTTCAGAGATAGAAGAAGAGAATCCTTGTTTTATACTAGAAGAAGCATTCTTAAATGGTACCCCAAATATGCTGAAAAGCCTATGAATAGCCAGGAGAAAGGCTGCTAATGGGTGGGACTGCACAATCTGGAAAATTYCAAACAATTGCAGATTTGTGAMKTTGGRAGCCACCAGATKGYTTTTTCTTKTGGTGAATGTCTCCATGGGACTCTAGAGAAACTCCTCTCCCAAGGTGATGAAAGATTATGTTTAAACTGACTGAAAATCATAGTTTGTATCTCTCTATGTTGTTTGTGAGAAAGTGAACAGCTTGTATAGGAGAAGTGTTTTGAAGTTTCAAATTTTWAAATTTTTTTCTTCATTCTTTTAGTGTGTAAATAAATCTTTCTGTTTACCTTAAGTTGAGCCTGTTTTGCCTTTTCTTCCCAATTCTATCTCCCAGAGGGAAAACAGAGCAGACACTCAAACCACTATGCTGAATTAGGCAAACAGAATTTGGTGACCATGAAACCACTRCRTGAATTGGTGTTTCTGCCCAGTTTGAACTTAAAACTAGTACWTTTTTTTTTGGTGGAGATGCCAGAGATTTGATGAAAACTGAGATAAGATTGACTGGCAGAATCTAAAGGSAAAGCAAGAATTAGCAATAAGTTAAGTGTAATTATGGTGAAATATCACAATGACTTGTTGAATGTCACTGCCATTGTCTGTATATAGTTGTATAGTGTTTCTATATAGATATATGCATGTATAATGTATATATTCGTAGTTAAATATATATTAGTATTGGTAAGGTTATATGGTAAGTATACGGGGATAAGGGGTGGGATGTCCTAGGGTGACTTTATGATGCTTGTATCCCCAGTTGTCTGTTCTGTTTGTGTTATATATTGAGTTCTGTGCTTTTAAGAGTGGTTCTGAGAGTGAAACAAGGAAAGGAGAAGTGGAGTTTGTTTTTAAAAACAGCATTCACTCCTCTGCGTTCCTCCTCTGGTGTGTTTGGCTGAGGCATGGACAGCAGCGGGACAGAAATCTTTTTTGGCTTTCAGTTTGTTTAACTAGCTGAGACAGAGAAGTTCCCTGAACTGTTTTTCTTTCCTTTTTCTTGGAACTGTTTAAAC